>JARHVA010010595.1:30000-150365 GCA_037957365.1 Torreya grandis
CTTGCTTGAAGGTACCTAGGTGTTAGATCAGCCACCGATCATCATGAGTGACAGATGTGAGGGTAGCCCACCCAGGGGCCACAGGTATGATGTTGATCAGGACACCAAAGAATTCCACTGTGTTATGATGTTAGGCCAATAGCAGATGAATCAGACACTACAGGCACTTACTACTATGATAAGGGGGATGAATGCACTTGATAGATAGAATGGGGAACAAGGAGACAATAGGAGTGCTACTATTAATCAGAGACCATAGCTGACCCATTCTAGGATAGCGGGTAGACCTACACATCCTATGTTTGTTCAAGAGGAACCAGAAGTTTTAGAAGAGGAGGAGGTAGGAGATTCCTCATTTGTAGATGTTTACCTGGCTGTAGATGATGAGTGGAACTTATTACCTCCTCATGTTTGAGAGAGGACGTCCTTTGATCATTTTTTTAATCTGAGGAGAGAGCACTATAGATTGGTTAGACAGGACAGGAGACCTAGACACCAAAATAATGATCTTAAGCATGCTACAAGCAAGCTCACACTCGTGATGTTTGACGGTAGTGGTAAGGTCACAACGCAGGCTTGGATTAGTAAGTTAGACACCTTTCTCACATTGCGACTGATGGCTAAGGAAGATGCTATCAGATATGTGACACTACATCTTGAGGGAGTAGCTCATGATTGGTGGCACCACGGGATGGTGACACTCCATCATGATCGGATCACATCTTATCAGGAGTTTGTGGATAGGCTGGTAGATCATTTTTACAGGAGGGATCCAGAGTCCTATTTTTGGGAGTTGGCATAGTTGTGCCAAAGTGGTAGTCTAGATTCTTACATTGGTCACTTCTAGAAGTTATCAGTTATGGTTCCTGACATTTTAGAGAGGCAACTTGTAGTACTCTTCATGGAGGGATTGACAGAACCATTGAGAGGTTAGATCAAAGGCTTTGATCTTCCTTCATTATAGGTAGCTATGAAGAAGGTGCGTAGTATGGAGATGGCAGCCCCATCCAATAAATCTAACTCCAGAGGTACTTCTTCATCTAGAGACCATAAGTGCTCCAACAGAGATATAGAGAGACCAGATTTCAGCATAGATAAATCAGGTGTAAAGAATGATTCAAAGGCCAATCCAGTAGCACCACCTTTGGATCATGAGGTTCTTAACGATCTATGTAGGAAGAAGCTTTGCTTCTACTACAAAGGTCTATATGATATCCATCACGATTGCCCTTTGAGGCCTAAGGGCAATGCGAATCGTGTGATGTGGGCATATTATGAGGATTTAGATTCAGAGGATTCTAAACAATAAAATAGTTTTGAGGAGGCAGTGGCAGAGTTAGAGCTTCACATATAGGAGGCACGCCTATCTAGCATTCAGTCGGATGAGTCATTCAGACTCTGTGGAGTTTTAGCACAACAGAAGGTCATCACCCTTCTTGATACAGGAGCCACACATAATTTCATAGATGCTAGATTTGTGAAGAAGTGTGGACTCACTACCAAAGATTTTGAGGGCATTAGAGTTAAGGTAGTTGATGGTCACACTCTTAGGTGTGAGCGTATGATTAGAGACCTCCCATTGTGCTTGAACAACTACGAGTTCAAGGCTGATTATTATGTGGTGAACATGGGGGATATAGACTTAGTCTTGGGTATGAAGTGGCTTCATTCATTTGAGGAAGTTACTCTTCATCTCAAGGACATGGAGGTTCACTTTGATGTTGATGGGAAGACACATATTCTTAAGGCAATACAGGGTAGTAGCTTCAGATATATGTTTTTTCATCGGATGGAGATGCTCATCCGACATGACATGATAGAGTGCGATGATGAGTGCACATTGGCACCAACACAGGAGAGATATGAGGATGAGCTTGGTCTTGAGGTGAGTGCAGTTTAGGAGTTATCACATGTGGTAGGGACTTAACTTTTTGTTACAATCAGGTCACAGATTGATGATGATATGACTATTTCTAGCCTTCACAATCCAGATTTAGATATTATTCAGGTAAGGAGTTTGCTTGAGTTGCTTGCTGATTTTCATTTATGGATTAGATGTTGGGGTGCTTATCTTAGTATTAGGGATGGACATGGCATGGAGTTTGCATTGATTGACAGCAAGGAAGATCATGACTACATTTGGGATCCAGGTGGATTGATGGGTGTATCATTCAGCGATTGCTTGAGGGCAAGCAATTTTAGGAGGGGCAGATTGTCATGTCCCCTTTTGAGTTGACATGTTCAGAGTTGAGGATTAGCCTATTATGTGACCTTCGTAGGCTGATGGGATGGATAGAGGGTCTTGATGGAGCTGGGCTTGCCTTTTTGTTTGGGTTTTTTGGATATGAATTAAGGGAGATATTAATATTTGATTGATTTAATCAAATATTAATTATTTGGTCTAATTAATAATTAATTATTAATTATTAATTAGTTGGTCTAATTTTAAGACACTAATTCTAATTTAAGAATTGGTCTAATTTTAGAAACCCAATTTTTAATTTGAGGAAATCTAATTTTAGCAAGCACACCTTTGGAGGGTATAAGGGTTTCTCATGGGAGAGAGTTTGGATTAGCCATTGATTATTGATTATTGATTTTGAAGAATTCTTCTGTGAAGACTGCGCCAAGGGTTCTAGGATTCCATTTCAGTGAAGAACATCAACTCTTCATTGTGTGCAATTTAGAGGCTATGAGATATCAGCTAATTTATTGCCAAATTGAGAGATAGCTTCACACAGAAGTTATCACAGTATTTCAGGTATTTCTTTATTTAGTTTTTGATCCAATAAGTTATATAGCTATAGATCTTCTATATTAGAATCATATATTCTTGAGATCAGGTTGTTCAGCTCTCAGGGGTTGAAAATAGATAGGTTGTGCTTAATTGGCAGCCGTACTAAGTCCGTATAGGTCCGTACATATCCACTCAAACACTGACCTTGGTAGACAGAGATCCCCAGTGACCGAGATCAGCTGAATAAAGACCGACATTGACACAGAGGGACCTACAGTGACCGACGTTGGTAGAATATCGACCGACGCTGGCGACTGTGTGTTCAACACAGCAGGCCGAGACTTCCAGATTCAGGGTCAATCTCTAGATTTGCAAAAGCCCAGGGTTTCAAGACAGAATATTTCACATTATTTTATTTGTATGATATAGACTCAATTATGTAATCATCTAGAAGAACAAGTGATAAAATATTTGATTTGCTATTGAGAGATTATATTGTGATTTATTTATTCATATTTGAAATTATTTTGGCAAAAAGTGTATCTTTGTTCAGAACTATTGTATTTCTATATTCCTTGTTTGAAGGGGATATTACAGTGGTATCAGAGATTTTGTGTTTCTATATTCCCTATTTGAAGGGGATATTACAGTGGTATCAGAGCTTTTGTGTTTCTATATTCCCTGTTTGAAAGGGATATTACAATATATATATATATATATATATATATATATATATATATAAAGTTCAATACATCCTATTATTATTTACCATGATTCTTTTTTAATTAAAAAAGGAATATAACCTCTTTAATTCACTACAACTAATTTATAAATTAGAATACTCTTCTTTAGTTCTCTAGGTTATGGTTTTGAAAGCATAATGTTTTGAGGAAAAGATAGTTTAGGATTAGCAATAAGAAAAATAAAAAATATAGTAAAGAATAATAATATAGGGGTTCTAAATTAAAATGACATGAAATGAAAATTTTAAGTGATATAACACCCTTTTGGAGTGTGTAAGTCATTGGGGAAGACTTAGAAGTGATATTGTTATATAGACTTTACCACAGATTTAAATGAATAAAGCTTCATTGAATTTTATTTTGGTTCCTTTATAATTCACTATGGTTATTTCAAACTTATAAGCTTATGCATACCATATCAATCCTATCAGGTCTGTTGGATATCTTGACTACTTGTGATAGCCAATGCACTCCAACCCAATTAGGTCTATTAAAACTTAACAAAACCTATGAAATAAAAAATCATAATAAAAAGAGTATTTTATTATTTAGATCCATCAGGATTATCATAAACTAATGTCACCAAGGGAACCAATAGTAAATTGTTCCCATCATGTCTAATTTTTAATTCAAGCAATTCATTGGAAATAGTAAGGTTTGATTTTTTATTTTTTTAATGCATGAACACCACTGCATTAGAAATAAAAATTTGATCTAATCATGAACAAATATTTTGAAAATTATATCATACATCCATAAATAATGTTACAATAATTTTTCGTGTCATAATTCATAACCATTAGAGTAATAAGTGAAATTAAGCACTTTGATTGGTTAAATAATTAAATTAGATGAAAATGTTTTAGTTAGAAGAACATTTACATGGATTTTCAACAAACTATTACTCCCAAACTAAATAAAATTTATTGAGTTCTCAAAATATCTTACAATTTAAACCAATAAAGTATCTTATAACTTAAATTATAAAGCTTCAATCAAGTATTTTGAAAACCCATTAAAAACATGCCTAAAAAATTTAAATGCATAGACTTTAATGTTCAAAATAATAAAATACATGTAACATTGATTTAGGCTTCAATAAATCTCTATGAAAAGTCCAAACAATGAGACAACTTGATTTCCTTCTATTTGTATTTTTCTTCCAAGAAAATCAACATAAGTTAATAATTATAGAGCTTCACTTTCTCTAGGTGCTTGAAGGTGATATGGGACATGAGGACTTTGCCAAAAAAATTGATATCTTTGAAAAATGACGAATTTGGAAAATATCCACATTAATTATACTATCTCCCATATTTTTCATAACTTTAGTAGTCTATCAATGTCATACAAAATTTATAGGGTCCTAAATTAACAAAAATTCTATGTTAAATATATACACTGAGTTGGAGATTAAACAACTAAAATAAGTAGTCATTTGGATCTATATTAAGTTATCTTTTTCTCCAACTTATCAAATTTTATTCAAACATTCCCTTTCTCCTATTACCAATAAAATACATGTTTTATTAAATGTGAAATGATAAAATAAATATCAATAATATTTCACTTAGATTTATTTATCTTATAAGTAAATTAGAAGTGACATGCAACTTAAATTTGTTTATACCAAGACTACATATCATGATCCATATTAATTCCAACAATAATTATGATGCCAAGCAAGTCACATTAATTATTTTGGATCATATATTTTCTACTAACTTTGGTAATTTATTAATGGTTTATCAAATTTGAAATCTGACCCAAGTTAAAAAAATTATAGGTTTAGTATATTTTCAAAGTTAGAGACTATAAACACAAAATAATGAGTAATTTGGAGATATGCTAAGTTATCTATTTCACCAACTTATCAATTTTTATTCAAAAAATGACCATCGTTGTATTACGTGAGTAAGTACAAGTATTATTAAATTTGAAATGAGAAAATATATATCAATATTAGTACCTATATCTACAAGACTCCTTTATGTGTGCCAAGTGGCCTATTCCCTTAGAGAGTGTAGGGAAGTGTGTGCCAAATGGGGGAAGGATTTACTTATGAGAGTAACCCCCAGAACCTAAAGCGTAACAAAGGGATGAGTGACACCTCATGAAATACAAATTTATGTGAATTTATAATTCATATAAATAAAAATTCCACATGCATAATGGGAATGTAGAATAAATAAATTATCCCAAATAAAGGGTAATACTAACACTCCCCCTTAAAATTTATTTAAGGGTTTATAAAAAAATAAGGAGAGAGGAAACATTGATAACTCTCCCCCTTGATGAGAAATTCCATAGATCTTAACATATTATAAAATAATATAAACTTTTCTTTACATAGTGGCTTAGTGAAGATATCAACCATTTGTTCTTGAGTAAGATAAAAAGAGAGAATAATTTGATTGTCATCAAGAAGTTAACGCTAAAATTGTTGTTAAATATAAATGTGTTTGGACCTTGAATTGAAAATTTTATTTTTTTCTAAGGAAATGGCACATCTATTATCACAAAAATTTGGAATAGCCAAAGATTGAGGGTGGCCCCAATATACAAAAAGTCTTTAGAGCCAAATATATTTCTTAGTGGATGTTTATAATATTTATACTCACCTTGCATGGAAGATAAATATATAGTATTTTTATTTTTATTATTCCATGAAATTTTACTAAAACCCAAATATAAAAAATACCCACTTGTATATCTATGATAATTAGGATCACCAACCCAATCAAAATTATAATAACCTACTAAAGAGAAATTTCTATTCAAGGTATACTCGATTACAAAAGTTAGCATACATTTAATATATTGATTAGTTCTTTTAGAATATTTAAAATTATTAGTTTTAGGTTTAAACATAAATTGAGAAACCAATATAATATATAAGGCAATATCTGGATGAGTATGAGTAAGATAACTTAAACTGTCAACTAATTATCTATAGAGAGTTGGATATATTTTCACTTTTCATGCCATTAAACAATTTTATACCAAGTTCATAAGGGGTGTAAATATGTTTAAAATATACCATATTTAACCTATATAACAATTCATATGCATATTTAGTTTGATACATAGTAAATCTATCTTTTTCTTGCCAAACTTAAATGTCTAAAAAATAATATAAGAGACCCAAATCAATCATTTCAAAGGTATTATTTAAATATTTGTTAGTGAAATCAATCATTTAACTATTAATAGAAATTATAATTAATTATTAAACATACAAAATAATTATAACTATGCCATTTTAGTGTTTTTGAAAAAAATATTAGCATCATTAGAACTATGAGTAAAGCCTTGAGATATGAAAAAATGATAGATTTTAGAGTGCCATTCTCTAGGAGATTATTTAAAACCATAAATAGATTTTTTTAAGCTTGTAAACAAGATTCTCATTGAATTTATTAATAAAACCAAGGGGGTTGAGACATGTAAATTTATTCATACAAGTCAAAATTTAAGAAATCTCTCTTAACATCAATTTGATAAGCCAATGCTTGTGAGAAACTAGAGCTAAAACAAATTTAATTTTGGGAATCTTATCTACAAGTGAAAAAGTTTCATTACAATAAATTACTTAAATTTAAGAAAAACCTATAGCAACTAATCTAGATTTATTTTTTTCAATTTGATTTTTTAGAATTGAACTTAATTTTAAACAATGATTTACAACTTACTAAATGATGTCCTTTAGGAAGAGGGACTAAGTTCCAAGTTTTATTAGAAATAAAATATTTGTATTCATCAGGTATATATTTTTCCAAATTAGGGTGACCTTTAGCTTGTTTAAGTGTGATAGGATCATTATTGTTCATAAGTTTAGACATCAAATCATAACTAAAAAATTGTTGCCTTGTTTTAGGAGTATCATTTCAGATTTACATCAATTTCATAAGCTTCTAAAATAGTCTCGGCCCACTTAGGAATATATTTTAATGGAGAAAGACTATAAAAAGGAGATGGAAATGTATGAACAACATCATTATGATAATCATTTGATTCAAAGGGAAAAGAGACATAAATTATATCAAGAGAATCTAAATTGGAAGCACAATCAAGTACACCATTTTTAGTAATTATAACATCATTTTTAATATTAATTTTGTGATTTTGAGGATCATACACCCTATAATAGTTAGATTATTCATCATAACTATTGATGGTTAAAATTGTGCTTGTTTCCAACACCAACAATGGGAGGTTTCAAGATGTGGGACTTGTGACTTGAAACAACCTCCAAATTTTTAAGAAGTTGGTCTCTTCTTTATATCAAGTGTATACTGGAAAAAGGGATAGGAATTTTAATAGAAACACAAATGCAAGAAATAAAATCTAACTATGGAAATGCACCTGAATGTAATTCAACCTTAACCCTAAGCACAGTGAGACTATATGTAAGATTTAATTACATTTAGGAGAAAACAAAGCATGATCAATGTAAAAGATAAAAACAATAGAAACAGAGGCTCACAGCTTAGACTACTTTTGTAGCAATAAAAAAATATCAACAAAGGCATAGGATTGAATCTTCTTATTTGAATTCTCCAGTCACATAAGAGGCACAAAAACATGCACAGTTACATAAACCTTCCAACTTAAGAAAATAGAACAAAGGCAAATGATATTGCTAATCATAGCTCTAGAAATTCAAACTCTTAACAACACAGCCTAGACTACTTTTGCAATGACACACAAAATATCAACAAAGGCATAGGATTCAATCTCCTCATTAATTCTCCAGTCACATAAAAGGCACAAAAACATACATAATTACATAAAATTTCCAACTTAAGAAAATGGAACAAAGGCAAATGATATTCCTAAACACAACTCTAGAAAGTCTAAACTCTTGACCATAATTATCTCAAAAAATTCTCTCTAAGTATCTGATGATGATATTCTGGTGATCTTTGCACCTCTCTTTATAGCCTTAGATTCACTCTGGATTGTCTATGTATTTTTAATCTAATCGCCCAATTGAAATCTAACTAAATTGGAAGTGTCTAACAGAAGATATTACTTAGATTCTGAAACACTCTATCTTCTAATAGTTCATTGGCTGAAATAGATCATAGGATGCTCCCTTATTTTAAACAAAAGAGGACACTTGGCCAATTCCTTGAAAACCTTATTATTACCAGAGAATGACACTTGGCATGTTCCACAACACTTATTGAAGACACGCGGAACTTTTTGCGTAACTTATACTCTTTTGTGTCTTTGCTCAAGAGTGTTCCACCTTTGACACCTGTCACAATCTACTTCTTTGAAAATTTAACAACTTAAACATAAAAATAAGACCCATATCATTTCTCACCCTAGAAATTCTAAAAAGGCATAGGGACAGGTGGAAATTTCCACTTGCCTCAACAAAGGACACGTGGCAATCTCCACTTTACTTAACTAGGGATATGTGGTGATCTCCACTACTTTTAGCTACCTTTTTAGAAATTGGTAGAAGGTGACACGTGTTGGTCTCTACTTTACTCTATTTAAATTATAGAAATAATCAAGCCTCATTTCATATTTACATGGACAACGACACCTAGCTGCTTCTGCTTGCTTTAGAAACAAAACCTGAGACCCACCACAGTCTTTGCTATATTGGTGAAGCAAAATGAAGATAATTTAGATCTCAACACGTGGTGGCTTCCACTTTAATTAGCTAGGATAGGTGTCATCTTTAGTCACTTTTAGAAAAGAAAATTGAAACCTTTTGTGGTTGCCACTTGACACTTTCCACTTGATCTTGATACTTAGCTTGTTGAAACCTTTTGCTGAAAAGATATTTGAAATGTGGATGCCGATATGAAATGTAGATGCCGACACTTGTTGCATTCCATTAAGTTTCTATGGGACATATGGCATGTTTCACAGCCTTATTTAAATTATGAAAAGTGCCTCAAAAAATGACACTTGGCAGCGTCCACTTTACTTAAATGCTTAGATAAAAATGAATCAAAAGGAAATTAGAGCCTATACTTTGTTTCAAAACTTCACCATCTCAAACCAAAGTATGTAGGGACAGAAATCTAGATCATGCACTACTAAAAATAAAAATGAAACATAGAGTATTTTCTACTCTACCATTATTGGCGAGCCCAAGGAATTTTGAGCCTGCTCAAAAAGAATCTACAACTCCTGCATGATAAAAAATTGCTAAAAAACATAGTTTTAACTAAAATGTTTTAAATAGATTCCATTCAAAAGAATCTCTTCAAGTTCACCTTCCATTATTTCTAGCTAAAATGAATTTTGCTATTTACATGCCTAAATTTTATAAGGGCCAGTCCATAATGCTTAAAACTTAGTGTGTTGACCTGGATTGGTAGCTCTTGCATCCCATTTCAAAATAATTGAGCCTATTTTGAAATGGGGATTTGAAGTCCTTTTATCAAAAGAGTCTTTAATTATTTTTTTATGATTTATCAATGAATCATGTGATACATCCCTCTTTTTTTGAACTTTTAAAAGTTTCATGAGTTTCACCTGCATGGGGCCATTTTCTTCAATTTCAATCTATTTGATCAGCTAGAGAGCAGGAATCTCCAAGCTTAGGGGAATTACAGTAGGTTTCCCATATACCAATTCATATGGGGAAATTTTGATCACCTATTTAGGTGTGATTCTATTATCCCACAATGTTAAATTAAGCACTTTATGCCACTCCTTATGATGATCAATGCCTATTCTTTTGATGAGTCTAATCAAGTTCTTATTAGTTGATTCTGCCAAACCATTACCTTGAGGGTAATAGTTAGAAGAATTTTTCAAATATATTCCATGCCTTAATGTAAAGTTAGATACTTTAGACCCTAAAAATTCTTTAGCATTATCTAAAATTATGGTGTGAGGAGCCCCAAAATGAGTAGTGATACTCCCTAGAAAATCTAGGATCACATTTTCTGTTGCTTCCTTGAGTGGCACTGCCTCAGTCCATCTGGTGAAATAATTTGTGGCTGTTAAGATCCATTTGTGACCCATACTAGATACTAGATTTATCATTCTAATGAAGTCAAGACCCCATTAATCAAAAGGTTCATCCACAATTATAGGACTAAGAGGCATTGCTGCATTCCTTCTCATCCCCACATAATATTGACAAGATTGACATTTTCTAACCAGCTGACAACAATCTATAAATAAAGTAGGCCAAAAGTAGCCTGCTTCACTTATATTTATAACTATGGTCTTTGCATAAAAATGTCCACCTGATACTCCATGATGCTTTTCATGTAGTATTTTCTTAGCCTTGTCCTTTTCTACACATCTTAACAATCTACCATTAGAATTTCTTCTAAAAAGAACCTATTCAATTAAAACAAAATGAACTCTTTACATCCTATGGTATCTTCTCTTATTTTGAGGGAGTTTTCTTGGGTAAATCCCATTTTTCATAAAATGAATCTTGCTTGTAACCCAGGATTCCTGATCAACTTCTTATATTCTCAATACAATTTCTTCTTATGTTCCTAAATTTGTCTCTTCAGGTATCATCTTTTCAAGCTCTTGAGTCATATATTGGCACAAACTTCTACCTCTAACTAATTTAGTGGGTTTGACTTATACATCATATTCAAGGAACTTAGTTATCTAGTTTGCTCTTTTTTCAGTAATTTCACCCTCCATGATGTATTCTCTGACACTTGGATGTACCACAAGTATCAAAATTTTACTTCTTGATACTATATGCCTAAACTTTTTGAGGTATTTTACCATAGCATTACTTGTTTTTCCACAAAGTTATATCTAGTTTCATATTCCCTAAGAGTCCTCTAGAAAAAGGCTATTGGATGCTCTGCCTCCTATTTATTCTCCTTCTGTGTTAGGATAGCAGCAATACTGAGCTCTCCTTCATATACATACATTATAATAGGCTTAGAAAAGTCTAGGTTTCTAAGTACTAGAGCTGTTGAGATAGATTTCTTGACCTCTTCAAATGTTTGCCTTCCTTTTGTAGTCCACTTGAAAATTAGGTCTTTTTTTAGCAAGAGTGTCATTGGTCTTACTAAGCTTGCTAAGTCATATATGAACCGACTGATGAAATTAATCTTTCCCAAGAAAGATTGAATTGTTTTCTTATTTATTGGAAGAGGTAAGTTCATTATAGCTGCCACTCTTTCTAGGTCTATGGAGACTCCTTCTTTAGATACTATATGTCCCAATAATTTGCCTTGAAGGACAACAAAGATACATTTCTTAGGATTCAAAGATATTCCAAATTCTTGACATTTTTTAAACACAGCTTCTAAATGATCAAAATGATCAACAACATTCTTTGGAAAAATAGTAAGATCATCAAGATAAATCAAGATGATTTTATTTATAAGTTCCCCAAATGTTACATCCATAGCTCTTTGAAAAGTGGCTCTAGCATTTGATAGGCCAAATGGCATTTTAGCATATGCAAATGTTCCCCATTTGGTAGTAAATGCAGTCTTGTATTGGTCTTCATTAGCCAACCAAATTTGATTGTATCTAGAGAAACCATCTAGCAAAAAAAACCTCTCAGATCTGGCCACAGTTTGTAAAATCTATTCCATGGAGGGCAAGGGATAGTGATCATTCAAAGATGCTTTGTTTATATCTCTAAAATCTAGTCAAAGTCTTATATCACCATTATTTTTTATAACTGGTACTAGATTTGATACCCAAGTTGAGTGTTTGATCAAAAAAATTATTTCAGAATCTAAGAGTTTCTATAACTCATCCACCATTAGAGGCTCAATCCTTGGATTCACTAGCTTCTATTTCTATTTGATAGGCTTAGATCCTTCATTTAGTTCTCTTGTGTGTTGAATAATGTCTCTATCATATCCATGAAGGTCTTCATAGCTCTAAGCTATGACTGTATCATATTTTTTGCATAATTCAATTAGCCTTTCCTTTTCTACTTGAGTTGTAGAATTTCCAACTTTTAATTTTTTCCCTTCACTTACCTCTATTTTAGAATAATCTACTTTGTTTGCTTGGAACCTTTTCTTCTCTAGGCTTACATATTCTAGAAGGCTCTCTAAAGTGATTAAACCTTTGGGAAGCTTATTATTCTTTAATTATATAATTTGATTTGCATATGCCTCTTCAATCTTTGGTTGCAATTGATTAGTAAATTCCCTTGATTGTTGCAAGAATGAGAGTACTTGAAAATCATTCTCAAATACTTTCCAACTTTTATCATTGTCTAGGATAGTTGGCCTTACTATAACCTTTACTGACTCATTGTTAACTAATAGGCCAGTTGTTGGATCAAACTACGAACCAATCTGTTCCATCCTATCAGCTTTAAAATTTTGAATCCTGGGGACTACTTCAAAATTTAAGGGCTTCAAAATCTTCTATTAAGTCCCAAATTCTATGCTTATAGGATTTCATTCTTACATTCTTTGCTATTGCATTTTCCCTAATTTGCTTTACTACTAGTTCTGAATCTCCTTTTACTATTAGATTATTTATTCCCTTTTTCTTGGCTAATAGGAGCCCATGTACTAAAGATTCATACTTGACATCATTATTAGTACAAGTAAATTGAAAATAGATAGCCCTTAAATAAATTTCACCATTTGGAGTAGTAAGACAAATTCCTACTCCAACACCATTTTTACTTCTAGCCCCATCAAAATTTAAGGTCCAAATTTTTGAGTCTTCTTTAGATTCTTGATTTGTTGGCTTTTCTTCCCTTAAAACATTTGCAATTTCATGGTCTTCATCAAAAATAACATAAGTTCCTAGACCAGTAGAGTCGTAATTTCCATATGGGTCACTTTGCATCATAGCTAACAACTGGTTATTTTCTTTTTCTTGATCATACTTAGTCTAGCCACCTAACTTTTCAATAAAAACCCTTTCTTCCTTATTTATCATAGCATGATCTGCCTCTAATTTTGATATTGGTTCATTGGTGATGTGATCCTTTGATAATGGTTCAGATAGAATTTTTATCTTTGAACCATATTTAGTTATAGAATTAAGTGAGACCAGTCAAGAGACATATCTCCTCCTATCTTGGCTATAAAGTCACTTGATAAACATAGGCCAAATATAGGAGGTATATCTATAATCACTATATCTTGATTTACAATTATATTTGGACAAGTATATAATTTTAAAGGGAATTATTTAATTCTCCCTATTATTTGCACTGATTTGCCATCTAGCTGCATAACTCCTTTAGTGAGTGGCTCATATTTTAACTTTAAAGCATCTACTATTATCTTTAGCATTACTTTAGTACTAGCATATAAATTTATCATTACATTATGCATCAATTTCTTGTTAACTATCACAATTAAATAGAAGGGATCCAGTTTAGATTTGCTTACCTCTAGTGTAATGTTCACTAAGGCTATTGTCTGTAGATGAACTATGTCTTTGAGCTCTCTTTTATCAGTAGGTCTTTTAGTACATTTGGGCATTGCTTGGATTTGAAGAGATTCTTGTAACAATGTCCTTTGTTTAGGAATAGCTAATATGTACCAAATTGATACTTGTGCTAGAGTCATCTTCAGTTGATCCACCACATTCATTTGTACCAAATTTTGAATTCTGGGAAAATAAGGATATCTCGCCTTTTCTTGAATTTGTCTAAGAACTACTTGATTTTGCACTGGCTAAAGCACTTCTTGTCTAACTATTATATTTTGATGACCTTGAAATGGAATATTCTCCATAACTTCATTGTTTATAACTTCAGGCTGTTTCAGCATTCTTCTCTTTGATCTAGTATAGTAATCTAATTGCACCACTGGTTTCTTGGAAGCAGAAGCTTCATTCAAGAATACTGATTCTTCATCTTCAACCCATGAGAACAAAGCATATTTTGGGGCTACTTCTTCTTCTTGTTACAAAGACATCCCTTGCATCTGAGCCATTAGGACTAAATTTTGCCTGCCAGAAGATTGGTAGACTTGATTATCACTGGAACTTGCAAGCTATCCATCCATTCTTCCTTGCTCTGCCACCTTTTATTGTAGATTACCCATGGGACAATCTCTAGGTGTATGAGCATTATTACAAAGAAAACACCAAGGATTGGTACTATCTACATAATTATTTTGCCTTGGAATAATCTCTCTATTTGTATTAGGAGAAATAGTTTATGAGGGTGTAGGGACTGCAACTAAATGGTTTACTGGCTGAGGGTTATTTTGCCTTGGAGGACCCTGGTATTGGTTTGGCTGAGATGAAAATCTATTTCCTTGATAGCCCTAGTATTAGGGTTTAGTATAAGTGTTCTGCTATCTTTTTATATTAATCAACTCCTTAGAAAATGTTCTCAAGATATTCCTGATATCATCCAGCTCAGATGACTGAGCAGGGACAATTTCTCTAGTAGGTGTTTGAGGATATGTGTACATAGACACAAGTGGGGTTATAGATTTAGGGGCTTCTTCAGGTAATGGCAAGGGAATTTCTAGAAACATGGGTATGGGAGGCCTTGGAGACAACTTTCTAGCATCTATCAAATAGTTTTCAGCTCTAACTGCATAGTCATAAGCCTCTAGTAGAGTCTGGCCTCCAAGTGACTGAATCATAATAGATATGTCTGAATTTAAAGCCTTAAGATAAAACACTATAGCCATACTTGGTAATGGTCTAGCTGTAGTAGGGATTCTTTTCCAAGTATTTTAAAATCTAGAATTGAAGTCAGTCCTTGCTTCTTATGGTGCCCTTTGGGTGGTAATCAATTGCTATAATAAAGAAGACTTATCACCCTTCTCTTCAAATCTTTCAAAGAAAAGATATTTGAGCTGATCCCATGTATAGATGGTATTTGGGGTCAAGGACCGGTACCATTCTAGAGCTTTCCCTTTAAAAGAAGCTGTTAATAATCTTATGGCCACATTTTTCTATGTGACAACATGTATAGCACAGACATCTGATACATCTTGTAGATATTCTTCAGGTGTTTTAAAATCTTGCCCACTAAATCTAGGCAGAGCTTTCAAGGCATTCACTAGGATAGGGTCCCAAATGGCTGGTGGTATTGGGAGAATCAAAGGACTACCAGTGTTCCAACTTGCATAATTTCTTGGGGCTATAGGGGCTCCCATATTTACTCTTGGTATTGATATAAATTGGTTGACTCTTCTTAGACTTATTACCAAAGGTGGCAAAAGAATACCTAGATTTATAGCAGATTGTGATCTGGTTACTAGTCTACAGCTCTGACTCCTTGTAGCTCTCTAGTTCATACATTCTTGAAAGAAACTTCAAGAAATGGTCCTACCAGGCATGCCAAAAACTATTTATGGTTAAAATTACAGTTGTTTTTAACACCAACAATGAGAAGTTTCAAGATGTGGGACTTGTGACTTGAAACAACCTCTAGATTTTTAAGAAGCTAGTTTCTTCTTTATATCAAGCATCTACTAGGAAAAGGGATAGGAATTTTAACAGAAACACAAATGCAAGAAAGAAAATCTAACTATGGCAATGCACCTAAATGTAAGGAGGACCCTGGTATTGGTTTGGCTGAGATGAAAATCTATTTCCTTGATAGCCCTGGTATTAGGGTTTAGTATAAGTGTTCTACTATTTTTTTATATTAATCAGCTCATTAGAAAATGTTCTCAAGATATTCTTGATATCATCCAGGTCAGATGACTGAGTAGGGACAATTTCTCTAGCAGGTGTTTCAGGATATGTGTACATAGGCACAAGTGGGGTTATAGATTCAGGGGCTTCTTGAGGTAATGGCAAGGAAATTTCTAGAAACATGGTTATTGGAGGCCTTGGAGAAAACTTTCTAGCATCTATCAAATTATTTTCAGCTCTAACTACATAGTCATAAGCCTCTGGTAGAGTTTGGCCTCCAAGTGACTGAATCATAATAGATATGTTTGAATTTAAAGCCTTAAGATAAAACACTATAGCCATACCTAGTAATGGTCTAGCTGTAGTAGGGATTCTTTCCCAAGTATTTTGAAATCTAGAATTGAAGTCAGTCATTGCTTCTTATGGTGCCCTTTGGATGGTAATCAATTGCTATAATAAAGAAGACTTATCACCCTTCTCTTCAAATCTTTCAAAGAAAAGATCTTTGAGCTGATCCCATGTAGAGATGGTATTTAGGGTCAAGGACCGGTACCATTCTAGAGATTTCCCTTTAAAAGAAGCTACTAATAATCTTATGGCCACATTTTTATATGTGAAAACATGTATAGCACAGACATTTGATACATCCTGCAGATATTCTTCAGGTGTTTTAAAATCTTGCCCACCAAATTTGGGCAGAGCTTTCAAGGCATTCACTAGGATAGGGTCCCAAGTGGCTGGTGGTATTCGGAGAATCAAAGGACTACCAGTGTTCCAACTTGCATAATTTCTTGGGGCTATAGGGGCTCCCATATTTAATCTTAGTATTGATATAAGCTGGTTGACTTTTCTTCTTAGACTAATTACCAAAGGTGGCAAAAGAATACCTAGATTTATAGTAGATTGTGATTTGGTTACCGGTCTACATCTCTGACTCCTTGTAGCTCTTTAGTTCATACATTCTTGAAAGAAACTTCAAGAAATGGTCCTAGCAGGCATGCCAAAAACTATTGATGGTTAAAATTTCACTTGTTTTTAACACCAACAATGGGAAGTTTCAAGATGTGGGACTTGTGACTTGAAACAACCTCTAGATTTTTAAGAAGTTGGTCTCTTCTTTATATCAAGTGTATACTAGGAAAAGGGATAGGAATTTTAACAAAAACACAAATGCAAGAAAGAAAATCTAACTATGGTAATGCACCTAAATGTAATTTGACCTTAATCCTGAGCATAGTGAGACTATATGTAAGATTAAATTACATCTAAGAGAAAATAAGGCATGATCAATGTAAAAGATGAAAACAATAGAAATAAAGGCTCACAGCTTAGACTAATTTTGTAGCAATACAAAAAATATCAACAAAGGCATAGGATTCAATCTTCTTATTTGAATTATCTAGTCACATAAGAGGCACTGAAACATGCATAGTTACATAAACCTTCCAACTCAAGAAAATAGAACAAAGGCAAATGATATTACTAATCACAACTCTAAAAAGTTTAAAACTATTGACAACAAGCCTAGACTACTTTTACAATGACACAAAAATATCAACAAAGGCACAAGATTCAATCTTCTCATTAATTCTCTAGTCACATAAGAGGCATAGAAACATGCACAGTTACATAAACTTTCCAACTTAAGAAAATGGAATAAAGGCAAATGATATTTCTAATCACAACTCTAGAAAGTCTAAACTCTTGACCATAATTATCTCATAAATTCTCTCTAAGTATTTGATAATGATCTTCTAGTGATCTCTGCACCTCTATTTATAGCCTTGGATTCAGTCTGGATTGTCTACATGTTTCCAATCTAACGGCCCAACTGAAATCTAACCAAACTCGAAGTGTCTAACAAAAGATATTTCTTAGATTCTAAAATGCTCTATCTTTCAATAGTTCATTGGGTAAAACAGATCATAGGATGTTCCCTTCTTTTAAATGAAAGAGGACACTTGGCCAATTCCTTGAAAACCTTATTACCAGAGAACAACACTTGGTGTGTTCCACAACACTTACTGAAGACACGTGGCACTTTTTGTGTAACTTATACTCTTTTGTGTCTTTGCTCAAGAGTGTTCCACCTTTGACACCTATCACAATCCACTTCTTCAAAACTTTAAAAACTTAAACATAAAAATAAGACCCATAACATTTCTCACCCTAGCAACTTTTAAAAGGCATAGGGATAGGTGGTGATTTTTGCTTGCCTCAACAAAGGACATGTGGCAATCTCAACTTTACTTAACTGGGGATATGTGGTAATCTTTGCTAATTTTAGCTACCTTTTGAGAAACCAATGGAAGGTGACATATGCTGGTCTCCACTTTACTCTATTTATATTATAGAAGCAATTAGGCCTCATTTCATATTTACATAGACAACGACACCTAACAACTTCTACTTGCTTCAAAAACAAAACTTGAGACCCACCACAGTCTTTGCTATATCAGTGAAGCAAAATGAAGATAATTTAGATCTTGACACGTGGTGGATTTTGCTTTACTTAGCTGGGATACATGGCATCTTTCGTCACTTATAAAAAAGTAAATTGAAACCTTCTACGGTTGCCACTTGGTGATTTCTACCTAATCCTGATACTTAGCTTGTTGAAACCTTTTATTGAAAAGATATTTAAAACATGGATGCTGATATGAAACACGGATGCTGATACTTGTCACATTTTGTTGAGTTGCTATGGGACACATGGCACGTTTTGTAGCCTTATTGAAATTATGAAAAGTGCCTTAAAAAATGACACTTGGTAGCTTCTACTTTACTTAAAAACTTAGAGAAAAATGAATAAAAAGGAAATTAGAGCCCTCACTCTATTTCAAAACTTCACCATCTCAAACCAAAGTATGCAGGGACAACGAACTGGATCATGCTTTACTGAAAATTAGAATGAAATGTAGAGTATTTTTTACTCTACAATAACTAATAAATATAATTTTTTATTTAGAATATAACTTATTCCTTTTTTTCATGAGAATATGAATAAATGCATCACAACCAAAAACACTTAAATGCTTTAGATTGTGTTTTATACCACTCAATATTCTTTAGGGGTAATGTTTAAAACAAAATTAGTGGGATTTTTATTAATCGGATATACATCATAGTACATATCTTCATCCCATAATTTATAATGCATATTTTTAGCATGCAACATACACCTAGCCATTTTAGTGATAGTCCTATGTTTATGTTCAACAACACCATTTTTCTTAGATGTGCAAGAAACAATTTTATCATGTTTAATAACATGTTACTTATAGTATGTAATAAAAACATTGTTAACATAATTAGTTCCATTGTCATCCTGTAATATGCATAAAGAATAATTAGATTTATTTTCAACAAAGGCATGAAACTCAATTAAAGTGTCTAAGACTTGATATTTAGTTTTCAATAAGGAGTTTGAATAGGTCTTACGAGATAAATATTAAAACAATGAATATTTTCATTATCACACCAAGATTTATTATTAGAAAAACATTATCTATGAATTTTACCAACCATAAAACCACTACAAATAGAATCAGTAAGAGAAATTTTAGGCGAACCTTGAGCCATATTGAGTTTATGTGTAAGATCAATACTTTGGTAATTAACATGTCTTAATATTTTGTATCATAGATTAGAATCAATATAAGTAATCAAAGCATGAGTAGAAAAGGAAGAAGAGAATCCATTCAACTTAAAAAAGTTACCATTGTCCAAAACATTAATAGCACCTACTTGAAAGTATTGATTGGGAGACTTAATATAAAAAGTGTCATTAGATAATTATAAATTATAGTCTTGTTTTGCATAATTAAAGAATTAAAATCAAATTTAATTTTAAATCATAAATAAGCAAGACATCATGCAATTCACCATTAGGGATTTTACTAGTTCCTATGGATTCAATATTTTAAGAAGTATGATTTTAAATATTTAAATTATTTACTTATGGTTTTAAATAAGTAAACAAATTTACATTATATGTCATATATTGAGTAATACTAGAATAAATAATCCATTCAATAGGAGAACATAAAGCACAAGTAAAAATAACTATAGTGTTAAACTTCTATTTATTTTGAGTCTTAGTGTTACTAATAATAGCATTTCCTTTTACCTTAAACTTTCCATTGTGAATATCACATTTTTTCTTAAATTAAGGGTCTTTATCATGTGTTTTTTTGTCACAATAATTACACTCTAACTTTTTCTTAGTTTTTATGTTAGTTTTTTTATCTTTTTTGTCACGTGTATTATTGGACTTAACATGTTCTTTGTCATTATTTTGTTTGTGTTTAAAAATAAAAACATGTTCATTAGAATTGGCCTTAAAAATTTGAATTAGATTTTTTAATTCTTGATGTAACAAAGTAAAAAATAAATTAATTGCCAACTAAGTAGATAAAGTAGGAAAATCTAGTTGTCAGTGAACATTTTTAATAAAGTGTTACAAAGGTCCAAGTAAACATTTTTCATGATAATGTGAATTAAATTCAAATATGAAAGTTTAACACCTAAACTAGTTAGCTAAGAATGAAAACAGTGAAGTTTAGTCAAGAAATCATCCATCATTGTGAAGTCATTATACTTTAAATTGGATAGCTGATTTTGAATTTGAATTTTCCCAGATTCATTCACAACATCATAAATGGATTGAGGTCTAAACCAAGCTTTAGATACAAGAGTAAAACCATCAATGTGTACATGTAATTTAGGGGTCATGACCATGCCAATAAAACCTAAGGCCTCTTCATTTTTTTTTAAAATTTCTATTAAACTTAAGTAGTGGTAGTATTTTCACTAGGTTTGGGGTCCTTGCCATCTACTATGTGCACTAAATGTTTAAAAGTTAAGATCTATTATATATGTAATTTTTTAAAATGGTAATTGGTGGATGTGAATTTAAATTTGTGTAAATCATTATGCCTTGAAATATCACCCTATTATAGAAAGTGAATGTGTAAAAAATATCACTTAAAATTGAGGAGGCACAGAGGAGGGACAAAAAGATTTTAAAAATGGACTTTGGTGAAGTGAAAAAAACATGAAAAGGAGGAAATGAGAGCCTAAATGGTTTCAGAATTACAAAAAAAACACAATTGAGATCTTGAATGAACCACCCAAAAAAAGATTGAAGGACTAAAAATAACTGAAGGAAAAAATGACTATTATAATAGTTTTGAAATCAAAAGAGTTACACTCTTTAATTAAAACATTTTTTTGACAAAATAAAAAAACTATTAATCTACAAATGTAAGTGTACATCAAAAAATTTAATGGAATAAATATGAATTTTTTTGAAGTGATATTAATCACAACTTACAAAAAACAAATAATGAAATAATATTAAAGTGTCTTGATTTAAATATTTAATGAAACGAATATTTAAAAATGTATTGACCACTTGTTTTTTAAATTAAAGTTTGAATAAAAATTTGACCATTTCTTGAGTTGTTTTTTAATCTTATTTTGAGAAGTGAATTAAACAACTTAAATTTTCATGAAAAAAACTAAGTTGAATTATCATTATTATTTTTAATTATTGATAAAATAATTATGTTTAAAATAAATATGGATGTAAACACATCCACAATAGAAGGTTTTGGTAAAAACATTTTAAAAAAAACACACACACACATAAATACAGTTTCATTATTTTTTTTTATGGAAAAAAATGAAACATACTTATTGAATTATGAATATGCCCTTTAATGTATTTGAAACAAATTATTAAAAAAATGAACAATTATCAACATGAACCAAATAAGCATTTATATTAAAGAATAGAAATGGAATAGTGAAATATTTAAGATTAAAATTAGACCTTGTGGATTACAATAAACCACCATACTTAATGAATTTAGTGATTAACAAAGGTAGTCAGGAGATGAAATATATGCATAAAAAAATTAGAGGAAAAATGTACCTGGGGTAAGCTAGGTGGTACATCAAATAGGATATTGATCTCATACTAGCCATAACTTTGGGCATGGTTGGTAATCTAGCTAAATATGAACAATTATTTCATAGAGAAAGCCTATAGAGGATAAAAATAGAAGGTGAGAAATGCTAAAAGAGACAATTTTGGTAATAAATACTCTCATAAGTTTAAAAGACAAGTTACCCACTTAAGTGGAGAGGAGAATGAAAATAACAAAAATAAAAACGTCCCATGAAGAAAATTTTTAAAGACCAAAAAAAAACTCAATTCAAGAGAAAGGTGTCACTATTTAGGAGAACAATAAAGAGTAGGGGTGCTAGAAGACCAAAAGTGCCAATCAAAAGTCAATGCACAAAAAAGAAGAAAATAATAGAGGGTGTGGTCAAGAGTAGTAACCACTATAGAAAAAGGCAAGAGTAGAAAAATAACCAGACCAAAGAGGAAGCAATATTATATTTTTATTTTCATATGTTTCATAAAATATATTATTGGAATAAAGGATAATAATAATAAACTATGTGAAACCTCTCTAAGAAGTAAGTCATAGATAAAAGAATTTTTGTATGGGAAGCCTACAACAATTAGTTATGAAACAAAGAGATTTTTTTATTTAATATAAAACTTTGAAAAAAGGGAGATGGATCAAAAAATTATAATGACAACCCTTGAAAAAAATTCCAAGATTTCTCCAAACTTGCACACATTTAATCAATGTCAATAAGATAAATTATAGATCTGATACCATGAAGGAATAAGACGAACCTAGATCTAAAATTTTATCCCTCTAAATTTGAAGCCATTATTAAATTTCCTAATCCTAATGATGTTATTGGAGTTATAAAATTCCTAGGGGAATTAAAATATTAGAGGAAGCTTATTGATAACTTTTCATTTATTTCATCTCCTCTACATTATTTATCAATAAAAAGTCTTTCAATAGGGATAAAAACACTAAAAAGCCTTTGACACATTGAAATAAAAGATAAGAATAACCCAATATTCGTACTTCCAAACTTACCATATCCATTTGAGATTGAAACCAATGAAAGTGATTATGATGTGTGTTTCATTTTAATGTAAAATCAAAAACCTATTTGTTACCATTTAGAAACATTCACAATTGTAGTAACTATCCTACCTATGATAAAGAGTTGTATGATTTATTATACAATGTGAAAAAATGGAAAAAATATTTAATGGGTAAAGAGACAATAATCCACAGAGATCATCAGCCTTTAAAATATCTCCAATTATAGTCAAAAGTACAAAAATATAAGAAATTTCATTGGATGAGGTTTTTTTAACAATTACATATCATGATAAGGTATAAAAATGTACACAAAATAATGTTGTTCATATGCTTTCAAGATTTCCTATTATTGCATCTATTCTTTTGAAGCATATTTATTTGATGCATAAAAGTTATAAAGAATAATATGATAGATATGATGATTTTTATGAAGTCTATGAATATTTAAATAATGTTAATAAAGTATATTTATTATAATACCACTTATGTGATGTATTACTTTATCATCTTGCTAAAATTTTCATTCCACAAGGTGAAAGAGTTCATGTGATTATGGAAGTGCATAATTCTCTTGTATCTAGTCATTTTGGCATTGGGAAAATAGTTTTACAATTAAAAGGATATTTTTATTGGCCTCATATGAATGAAAATTTATCTAAGTATATAGAAGTTTTTATTGTTTTTACCACAATAAATTTAGTGACATGAATTCGAGTTTGTATAAACCACTTCCCGTACCATCCATCCATGGGAAAGTGTTTATATTAATAATTTACAAAGCTTACCTATGAAAATAAATAATCATGACTATTTTTTTTTGGTTGTGGATATATTTAACATAATGTGTATATTAGCACCCTATAAAAATTAGATAATAAGGGGACTACACACCTGTTCTTCAACAATGTTTGTGTTTATTTTGGTTTTTTCACGTCTACTATATCTAATCAATATTATTGATTCATTAGGAGTTTTTGGTTATATTTTTGGACTTTATAAAAACAAAACTCAATAATAAACCTACCTTTCATCCACAAATTGATTGGAAAATAGAAATGGTTAATTAAACAGTGTTGCATTTGCTCTGAGGGTATTGTAGTAAACATCCCAAGCTTTGGTATGAAAACTTGTGTTATGTGAAACATAATTAAAATCATGACATACATTATTTTACACAAAATTATCTTATTTATATGTATTTTTTTAATTTTCCTAAAGCCCCTTGGAATTCAATTTTAGACAAGAATCAATGTTAGATGAAAAAAATATGTAGACAAATCAAAGAGGTTTAACTAGGAGATCTAATAATTTCATCAAGTTATCCAAGAAAAATTGGAAAACATATAAGCCAAGTATAATGATATGCATGCCATGAATAAAATTAACCATCACTTTAAATTTGGTGATCAATTTCGGATACACATTAGCAAACAACATCTTAAAGGTGAAGATAAAAAGCTCAAACCAATTAGGTATAGTCCATCTAAAATTTTGAAACATATTAGTAACAATGATTTTTGGTTATAGATACCTCTATATATGTAGATTAATTATATGGTAAATTTTGAAAACTTTAAAATATGTGAGACTTAAATGATCATGGTTCAAGATGAGAATGTTCAAGTTCCCTATGTTGATGATTTGTTTTTTGAATATATTGATGATATGTAATAATATGTTATTCTTGACAAGAGCGTGAGGAATTCATGAAGGGGTGATGTTGAGTGATGCAGGAGCATCTACGGGTGCATAATATATTCTATTTTATTTCAAGTATATTGAATGAGTTTTCCTACAATAGTTGTAATTCAAATTGTAATTTGTTAAAAAAATGATATTTTGGACAAAATAAACTGTGACACATTATCACCATATGGACTAAGGTGAATCAAAAAATAATTAGTGTGTATTAGTTGGATTCTTGGATTGAAGGATATTGTTGAGTCACTTTAGGAGGCTGTTGAAGCTGTTGAAAAATTCCAAGAAGACTTTCTAAGCATAGTATAGCTGGTGCCTACCTTGGGAGAGTTCATTAAAGAGAAAGGAGATGAAGAGGAAAAACAGGGAGGATCTCCTTGGGGAGAGGAAGCCAATTCAGAGGAGGATCTCCAGGAGGGAGAAGAATGGTCACGAAGGCCAAATCAGCCTGTATTATCCTGTGTGGCTGTGGTGACTGCCTCGGGGGAGCACGTGGTGACAGAGTCTACAGATAGAGGCCATAGACAATGGAGATTAGAGTGAGATGTTTGGAAAGAGGTGAGGTCATCAAATAATTGGATGGGGAGAGATCTACATTGAGATCTACAACTAGATGGTGTAGAGGTCATGTATGTTGTGTGGAGCGAGAGACATAGATAGAGAGGATGTCGATGAAAGACAATTAAATCTAATGAGAGATGATTGGAAGCAAATGAGGTGACTGCTGGCGAAAGGTGTTCTTTGAGAAGAGGATTTGTGTCTGATCATGAAGGAGAGAGTAATGATGTGTTTTAATCGAGTAGATTGTATAATTTAAATCAATCGTCGATGTCCAAAAGGTTTTCAAATTTGGATAGCCACAGTGAATTTGATTCAATACTGGGGGATGCGACAGATGATGAAGATGACACCTCTAATCACTCGTGGAGGAACAAGTTCTTCTATCCTCAAATTGGTGTGAATGAAACCAATAGTGATAGTCCATTGCTCTTGAAATCAGAGGTTGTTTTTGGTGCTAGTGATTGGGATGAGTTTGCTCAAGAAGTAAGAGGAAATGAATTATTTGTTGCCAACTCAGAGGTGGATATCCAGGAGGTCCATTGTCATGAAGTGTTTAAAAGAATTTTCTCTGAGAGAGTAGATGCTAGAGAGGATACCAGTGGTGTTTCCAATTTAAAGGTAAAATATTTTTGTAGTTCATTTATAGGGTTTACTAAGAAACAAAGGGGGAATGCCATATATATCATGATGCCTATAGACACTTGAATTGGGAGTGTGTAGATTTGCCTTATGACAAAATCACTTGCAAAGAGGAGGAAGAGAGAGTGAGCTACAAATCACACATAGGATGCCCTACTTTTGTAGCTTGTGAAGGATGCACTTCTTGCATGTGCTTTGGTTGCATCATGTGTCACTTTTCTGATTGTATTTGTCAGACGTGTGTTGACTGCACGTCAAATGCAAAAGCATAATTTACAATTCTCTTTCCTTTTTTCCTATTAGTGTGCAGATAAGAAAGTTTAACCCTATTTGTAGTCATATAAGATCAATGCATCATTTATTTGATCTAGTGCATTTAAATTCTCCATTTCTCCAAGCTTTTAAGAAACTACAGACTCTACAGGTTAAGATCTATGGACTCTGCAGGGTCATCATTTTGATTTATATATGAAGATGAATCTCAGTATGAGTAGCCTTACATCATTTGGTATCAGATCTTGAAGCTCTTGGGATTTGATAATTTGTTGCTACATAATTAAGAAAAGAATGATGTTGCAGTTGTGAAGGATTTGGTGAAGGATCAGGAGGACAAAGTGCTAGAAGACCCTGTGGGAGAAAGGTATGAGTAAATTTGATATTTGATTTGAGTTTATTGTGTGTGAGAAGTAAATAGGTGAAAGGAAGGCTTAAAGCCATTGAGGCTTAAGAGGAGAAGAAGCCAAGGAAAGCTTAGTGAAGAGCTAAGAGAAGTTCAAAAGTAAGGGAGCAAGTGAATGCTCAAGAGGAAGATCCAAAGCAAGGTAAGTTTGGATTTGTGATTTATGTTTGTTGAAATTTTGTACAAAGAATTGCTACAAGATTGAGAAGGGGATCAAAAGACTAGGATGCAAAAGGCCTAGGTGAGATCAAGGAGATTGTTAAAAGACCAGTCAAAGAGAAAAGGCTTGGGTGAGACAAGGGATCAAGAGACCAAGGTGGAAAAGACTTGGGTAAAGATCTCAGAAATGGAAGTAATGTTGAAGGCACTACAGAGCAGCAAGGTACATGAAGGCACCAAGAAGAAAGCAAGCATCAAAGGTATGAATAATATTGAAATTGATAAAGAAATTGATAGTTTGAAGAGAGAATTAGTTAAGATTAAAGATGAATATGAGTCTTGGATGCAGTTAAATAAGAAAGCATGGGTATGGCCAATGAAGAAGAGGTTGAAGTGGCCAATAGATCTCCTAATGAAGAGGAGAGAAAGGCAAAATGAGATTGCCAAGAAGAGAGAAGACCATAGAGGCAAGAAGATAAAAAGGTTGCCAAGAGAGCAACAAAAAGAGGAAGAGATTATGAAGAAGGTTCTCATTGAGGAGAACAAGAGAAGAGAAGAAAGAAAAGATAAAGTGCCAGGAAGAGCACTTGGAAATATGAGAATGTACATTAAGAGGACACTCATGGAGACATTATGGTCTCTTGTTTTTGTATCTAATGTTATTTTTGCATGGGTAAATGCAGGTATGAGCAGCCTTATGAAGGTCAAGAGAAAGGCCTTGAAGAATGAAGAGATTGGTGCAAGAGAAGAGACCAAATGCACAAGTGAATGTGCAGGAAAGAGAAGTAAGTTTGTTGTTGTTGATAAGGAAGAAGAAGAGATGCATTGGTTAATGCATGAGAAAGGAGAGATGGAAGATGAAGCTTAATTCCATGATGCCATTGAATGCTAAGAGGAAGAAAGAGAATAGCCAAGCAAAAAGGAAGAGAAAGATTGCTCCATGGATCAAGCTATCCAAGAGGTAAATAAAGTGTTAAGACCTGATTTTAATTGTTATTGTGAGTATAAAGATGTTAATAGATAGGTTAGAAGAGGCAAGAGGAAGATGAAGTACTCACACAAAGTAGTCAATCATGGCTACGTAATGCCTAAGTGGATGGTGAAGCACACAAGCAAGCAACAAGTAAGTAAGTAGGCAAGTTTACCTTATAAGATTGATTTTTCTCATATTCCTAATATGAATGTAGATGTGTAAGAAAATAAAAGGACAAACAAGGTTGGTTTTTCAATATTTTCAAAAGAGCATGGTTACAGGATGCCTATATGGTTTGAGAAGACAAATGATAAGAAGAAGAAACAAGTATGGGTGCCTAAGAAGGCAAAGAGTGAAGATGTGATTATTGAGGTAACAACACCAAGAAGTCAATGGGGAAAGGTGAAAGCTGACACAAGCAACCAAAGGCATGAGGATCCAAATATGAAAGGTAAATAAATGGTTTATGATGATGATTTTGAATCCTGTAATGATATTTTCATAAGAAATGACAAATGGAAAGTGGCTATGTGGACTAATATTCAGAAAGGAGAGAATTCCAAGAAGATGGATGATGAAAGTGAAGATGTGAAATCAGTTCACATGATTGAAGAAAGTAAGGAGACACAAGGTAATAGTGTTCCTATTGTTTTTGATAAGTATATTGATGATGAAGAAGAAGTTGGATTGTATGAAGATAGCTCAAGAAAGGATGAGATGAAGGGTAAGGCTAGTGAAGGACAAGTAATCCTTGTGAGTGATCAGCCCAAGTTTGATGAAGAGAATAGTGAGATAGATGAGAACTCACTAAAGGAAGAGTTGAGAATGTTGGAGGAGTTGTTTGGTCATTCAAGAGAGATGAATGAAGGTACAAGCCATGGTGAAGACACCATTAGGAAGAGTGAAGCAAGAAAAGAGCATACTAAAGAGGCAAAGGAAGTTTTGATCAAGGAACAAGAATGTGAAGACAACCAAGGGGCTTCATGGCCTCAATGTTTTTCTAATAAGGTTGCTTTTGATGTTTTGAATGCAAGTATAGAAGATGAAAACTTTGGAGACACATATGAAGATGAAACATGGATATGGAAGATTGCAGCCAAGAAAAATATGAGAAGAAGGAAATATAAGAAGAAAAAGAAAAACCAAAGAAAGAAGAAAGATTGGTTTGAGAAAACCAATGATTTTGAAAATGACTTTGCATCATGTGTAAGAATGAAAAAGAATTCCAAGAAAAGAATCAAATGTGGTGCTATGGAACATGTGCATCAATATGAAGAAACAGTTGAGGTAGAGAACAACGGATGGCTTTTAATTGTAGGAAAAAGAGCAAATAAGCATACATGAGCAGGGGCTCATGACATGTTTCAAGCATGGTAGTATAATGCAGGAGCATCTACGGATGCATAATATATTTTATTTTATTCAAGTATATTGAATGAGTTTTCCTACAACAGTTGTAATTCAAATTGTAATTTGTTAAAAAAATGATATTTTGGGCAAAATAAACTGTGACACCTTATCACCATATGGAATAAGGTGAATCAAAACATAATTAGTGTGTATTATTTGGATTCTTGGATTGAAGGATATTGTTGAGTCACTTTAGGAGGTTGTTGAAGCTACTAAAAAATTCCAGGAAGACTTTCTAAGCATAGTATAGTTGGCGCTTACCTTGGGAGAGTTCATTAAAGAGAAAGGGGACGAAGAGGAAAAATAGGGAGAATCTACTTGGGGAGAGGAAGCCAATTCGGAGGAGGATCTCCAGGAGGGAGAAGAAGGGTCACGAAGGCCAAATCAGCCTGTATTATCTTGTGTGGCCGTGGTGACTACCTCGGGGGAGCATGTGGTGACAGAGTCTACAGATGGAGGCCGTAGACAATGGAGATTGGAGTGAGCCATTTGGAAAGAGGTGAGGTCATCAAACAACTAGATGGGGAGAGATTTGCATTGAGATCTACAACTAGATGGTGGAGAGGCCGTGTATGCTGTGTGGGGCGAGAGACATAGATAGAGAGGATGTCGGTGAAAGACAATTAAATCTCATGAGAGATGATTAGAAGCAAATGGGGTGACTACTGACAAAAGGTGTTCTTTGAGAAGAGGATTTGTGTCTGATCACAAAGGAGAGAGTAATAATGTGTTTGAATTAAGTAGATTGTACAATTTAAATTGATCATCAATGTCTGAAAGGTTTTCAGATTTGGATAGCCATAGTGAATTTGATTCAATACTGAGGGATGCAACAAATGATGAAGATGACACCTCTAATCACTCGTAGAGTAACAGGATCTTCTATCCTCAAATTGGTGTGAATGAAACTAGTAGTGAAAGTCCATTGCTCTTAAACTTGGAGGTTATTTTTGGTGCTAGTGATTGGGATGAGTTTGCTCAAGAAGTAAGAGGAAATGAATTGTGTGTTGCTAACTTAGAAGTGGATGTCTAGGAGGTCCATTGTCATGAAGTGTTTAGAAGCATTTTCTTTGAGAGAGTAGATGCTAGAGAGGATACTAGTGGTGTTTCCAATTTGAAGGTAGAAGATTTTGGTAGTTCATTTATAGGGTTTGCTGAGAAACAAAGGGGGAATGTCATATATATCATGACGCCTGTAGACAACTGAATTGGGATTGTGCAGATCTGCCTTATGACAAAATCACTTACAAAGAGGAGGAAGAGAGAGTGAGCCACAAATCACACATAGGATGCCCTACTTTTGCATCTTGTGAAGGATGCACTTCTTGTGTGTGCTTTGGTTGCAGCATGTGTCACTTTTCTGATTGTATTTGTTAGACGTGTGTTGACTGCATGTCAAATGCAAAAGCATAATGGATAATTCTCTTTCATTTTTTCCTATTAGTGTGTAGATAAGAAATTTTAGCCCTGTTTGTAGTCATATAAGATCAATGCATCATTTATTTGATCTAGTGCATTTAAATTCTCCATTTTTCCAAGCTTTTAAGAAACTACGGACTTTGTAGGTTAAGATTTATGGACTCTGCAGGGTCATCATTTTGATTTATTTATGAAGATGAATCTCAGTATGAGCAGGTAACAATGATTTTTGGTTATAGATACCTCTATATATGTAGATTAACTATATGGTAAATTTTGAAAACTTTAAAATATATGAGACTTTAATGATCATGGTTCAAGATGAGAATGTTCAAGTTCCCTATGTTGATGATTTGTTTTTTGAATATCTTGATGATATGTAATAATATGTTATTCTTGACAAGAGCGTGAGGAATTCATGAAGGGGTGATGTTGAGTACCTTCATGTGGGTCTAAAAGGTATGTATCCAAGTAAATCAAAATGGATAAAAATTGAAAAAGTGATGGATTTATGCCCTTACTTATTTTATGAATAAAATAAGACTTTTGGTGGTCTAAAACCTTATTAGTTGGGAGGAGTGATATAAGAAGATATCCAAAACTTATCCAATAATATGGTCTCAATATTTTATAAAAATATCTACATATCAAAGAGCCATAATTTTTTTTCCAATGTAATTTGAATGGAAAGTTATGGCCTACTGAATATGAAGCCAAATAGGGGAAAATATATATAGGGTACAATGTTGATGTCATTATATTGAATAGGCCTATAAAAAATTTAAAAATAGACCAATTATAGCCTAAAACATGTACGAATAATAGAGTGACACATGGTACAAAGAGAATAAATGGGTCTATTTGGTCTTTGGTATCTAACAATGTACCTATTTAGTGTAGGGCCCATATTATTTATCAATTGGGGGTCCATCAACTAGTGGGTCCCTCTAATTGCATGGATGGGGACCCTGCTACCAATATTCATATTGAATTGGAAGTGGTATAAATTCAAATATGTTTAAAACATAGTGCTTAAGCCACCATGTGTCATCTTATCCAAGCCAAGCTCTAATATCAATAGATTCTAAGGCCAAGTCTAAATGGTGGTATTCATGACCAATATACAAGGTGAAGAAACTTCTAGTTAAACCTTTTGTTTATTTAAATCCCAATAAATTTTGAATAATAAAGTACTAAGGCATGATAAAATGGGGGAGTGTAGAGAATATGATTCAAACCTAACACCTTCGATGACCCATTTTTGGGTCTTAACCATTGTTCCATGCCAAAATTTGGAATCTACAAGGATTTGATTTATATCCTTTAATTTGATGATTTTCAAGATTTAGTGAATGTGTTTTTTTGGGATATTAACCCCACACATTGTGAAAAAATTTAAGTGCATTAATAAACATGCCACAACCTTGGAAACATTATAAAATGCATTACATTCTATTTTTTATTTAATTTAGAAAATTGTCCCTTTGTAATTGGAGAGAAAGCAAGATATTTCAAGAGTGCTATTAAGAAATGATTATTTATCACCTAAAACTTCCTAGAGACTATATAGAGGAACAATGTAGTTAGAGGCCATATTGTTTATGTAAATAAGTGTATTATTGAATTATTACATCTATTTAATAAGATCCATTTGAAAATGGACATAGAGATGTAGCCATTGTTGGGCAAACTCTGTTATCAACTCATTTTAACTTGTCTCTATATATGGATTATTCTTACTTTTATTTTAGTTTTTACATACTGATTTAAACTAAATAAACTACATTTAAAAAAAAAATTAAGAAACATTTATTAAATATTTAAAAATGGAGAGTTTGATTAAGTTTTAATAAACACCCTATTTCAAATAAAACTATGAAAATAATAAAATTAGAATGTCTAAATTTGATAATGGATAAATAATGTGAGGACCCTAATCATAAATTGAATAATGACATCTATAATAGTGACATAGATTCCATAAAATAATTTTACATTACTTTAAAATGGATAATTGAACTGATTCAAATCATATTTTAAATATACTTATAAAATGCATCTAGGTGTTCAAGGATAATTATGTGAAGGTATAATGAATCTAAATTTTTTAATTGTACTAACTTTGTTCTCACATGATTGTTATAATTTATAATTTCCATGTCTAACTACATTGTGCTTTGGAGAAGATAGTTTATAGTCTCATCATTTCCCCATGACATAATATTTTTTAGGCCCTAGACCTTGACATTATCTCTCTCATTATATATTAATGGATTATATGAGTGTAGTTAAATTGTACTCCTTTGTAAAATTTATCCAACTATTTATGTCTTGTGTTCTTAAATTTTGACCTTCTATCTATTATGGCTACTCCCCATATAGGTGCCATGAAGGGATAGATATCTCCTTGATATGGTTCTAGCACCACTTTTTTAGTTTTAAAAAATAGAGTACTTTGAAAATTTCATGCTTATGAACACTTAACATATCATATGGTCATGAAAAACTATATTTATACACATTATGGATCTATTGTGTATTAGTGAGGAGCTATTAGGACTAGTTCTATGCTAAATTCCCATTCAATCCTAGGATGGAATAGTCTGATGCTTGTTCTAGTTCTTAATTTTTATGATAATTTTGGAGTTGAAATATTCTACATCTAGACTTGAAGTGTCTCAAACTATTTTGATTTCATCTTGTAGATATATATTTATTCCCAAACTTATGTCCTCAATCTTAAATCGCTGATATGACCTATTTCTAAAAATATTATATCTATTTTTCAAGGAAATTTTAGAATTTAGGGGATAATTCGGACCAATTATGTACTAACTTCCACATAGTTACACTTAGAAAATGTGGTAATAATAAAATTTGAATCTCTAAATTTTATATTTTAGTAATGAGTGAGGACCTTATTAATCATAAAACTAAAATATGTTATCTATAATAGTTACATACCATCCATACAATAGTTTGACACTACTTTTAAAGGGATAATTAAACTATTTTAGATGAAAATTAATATATTTATAAAATGTATTTAGGTGTTCAAAGATAAGCATTGTGAAATTACAATGAATTTATAATTTATAATTGTACTAACTATGTCCTCACATGATTTTTATAATTTATGATTTCCATGCCAAACTACATTATGATTTGGATGAGAGAATTTATAGTCTTGTAATCTCCCCCTAACTTAAGATCTTACAAGACTTGGACCTACACATTATATATCTATTTTAAAATTAAGGGATTTTAGGAGTTTATGAAATTCTAATCCTCTATAAAATTTACCCAACTATTTCATTTAATATCAACATGTCCTCTATGTTCTTCTATTTTGACATTCCATCTTTCAAAATTTTCTAGAGATTCTCTCTATAAAAGTTCTAACAAGGGATAGGTAGTAACAATAAAGGATGCATGCATCTCATCCCAATCCATTAACTCTATATATCACCTAGTATTTTAATAATGGTTTTGGCCCTCTTAAGTTTCCACATAAGGTTTTTTACATAGATTACTTCCTTTTTATTTGAGGAGTCACACAATACTTCCCATATTCTACTACAAGCTAATTAGGATGAACTAATCGTGTTTGTTTTATACATTCTGAAATCATTTATGCATTCTATTAAACTTACAATATATTTATATTTTATCTCAAGGATGTAGGAATGATATCTAAAAGATGTAATAAAATGGTCAAGAGATGGATACTCATTCCTCATCATGAGCCTTGAACTTTCCTATTGAACATTAAACTCTTCCATCCTATCATTCCATTCTTTTTTTTTCTACAAGAATTAAATGTAAGCTCTGATTTGAGCTTCTCTAACATAAATATTGATCATGAAGATTTTGATGTGCCCAAAGATGAATTTATGAGAAATTAATTCACATATTGAATTATATGGTTAGTATTGATAGAAACATATGCCTACATCATATCCTAAATAAATACCATATTATGAACTTTTCTCTTAACAATAAGTATATAAATGGGAAGGCTTTCTATATGCAAGGATAGATTCCTCAATTTGACAAGTTGAAGTCAATCTACCTTCCAATACTTTATTTTATTATTTTACTTTATCAAGCTCCTAATTCAAGTTTTTATTTTTTATTTCACATTTCTCAATACATAAAAAATATTTATCCATTCTTACAATCATTTTTTCACAACTAATTTTGGAAAGATAATATAAGTTTGTATTAACTTATCCTCTTTTTTTGGATTTATAATAGTTGTTTATTATGTATTTTGTAACTCCTCAATTCTTGGTATTGCCCCAGTAGTCTCTTGATGCAACATAAAAATGGAATTATAAACATTTTTTGATACCAATTCAATGGTATTTTCCTTTTCTCTAAGACTATCTTGTAAAGATGTTATCTTAAGTTGCTTTTGTTGAGAAGACATTAATGCCTCTTTCATAGTATTTTATAATACCTAATTCAACTATTTATTTTGTTCCTCATATGCAAGAGCTTTTAATTTTTATTCCTTAATTTCTTGTTGTAATTTGAGGATATTATTATCCCTCCCTGAGAGGAGTTGTTTTAAGGGATTTATTTTTTATTGTTACATTTGTAAATAAAATTTGACTTTAGATAAAGCTAGTATATAAAAGGTTTGTGCATATTTTTAAATAAGACCATTTTCCTACCCTTCATCGTATATTTTCATGGTTGTTTTTCCGTTATCAAATAATCCACTCTATTCTAGTTGAGGAACTTAGGATGGTTCAACCCATTCTTTGAATTATTTTCATGGGAATTGATTCATGGATCCTCCATTGAGGTATCACTAGTTTGATGCATGGTGTGAATAATATCATCTACCATGTGTTCTTACTCAAAGTCCTCATGTGATGGGAGGTAGAATTTTATTATTTTATTTATCTATAGGGGAAGGTTTTTTCTCTTATTATGTATATTGATTTTAGATTTTTAATTCTCTAGAGTCATAAAAAATGATCTCTAGTTGCATGGCTCTAGCTTTGGACTATAAACTTGGGATATGTTCTATTTTAGATTTTATATATTAGGATTATTTTTGTTTCTAAATTCATTATAACCCTTATATCCAATACTTAAAATTGTGTAATAGGTGTAGGTTTCCATGAATACTTATTTCTATGTTTTTTTGATAAAAAATTGTGCCAATTATATTTCTCATTTGGCTTCTAAAATAAATGATTCTTATAGATCAATTAAACTAGGCCATAATGGTTGAGAGGCTCTAATCCCTGTCTAGATTTATTAGCCATAGTTTATAGGGAAGAATACATGAAACAAGGAAAATTAATCTTGTATTCAATATGTTCTACCCCATATCTAAGATGATTCATCATTTTCATTCCAATCCCATAAATCGCTGAATGCTAACCATCACAAGTATAGTATTTCATTACCCATATAACTACTAATTAACATGGTTTTGGAAGACTATCTCTAAAAATTCTTTTGATTTTCACTTTTTTTCATAGAGTACCTTAGGGGTTGGCTCCCCTTATTAATTAAAAAATGCTAATTAATTCACTTTATGAGGATTTAGTGGCAACAAAAGTATTCTCCCTCATCTAGAATACAAAAAAATCTTTTGAGAACATGAATTACATGAATATTCACACCCTAAACTATGGATTATTCTTCATCGATATTTAATATGAATTATTAAAGAATTGCCTCTTCAAATCCTTTGTGAATTTCTCAAGAAACTAAAATTACCCTACATATTTATGAGCAACAACTTCATTTTTATTTAGCTTCTCAAAAAAACTTGGGTTGAATTTATTCTTGATCCCCATTATGTTTTCATGTTTTCCATAAAATAACCACCTAATTTCACACAAAATTTAAATGCAGAGTGTAGTCTGGAATAATTTTAATTTGCAAGGAATGAATTAATAGTCTATAAAATATGTAGAGTGAATGCAATCTTTAAATTTAATTTAAATGAATATGGACTCATGTCATGTAACTCACCTCATCATCATTATATATGTTTTATTGACTTGTACTCCTACATAAATATAATGTCATGTAATCATGTTTAACTATAATAATGTTTTTTAATTATAATGATATTAATATATAATAATTATTCTAATATATATTTTTAATTATAATAGAATTAAATATATAATATAATAATTTTTAATATTATTACATTATACTATAATATTTTTATAATAATTATTAATATAATATAATATTAAATATATTAATTAATAATAGAATAGAATAGAATAACATATTATTATAATACTTTAACATTATGTATTATTATATTTAATATAGTTTATATATGACATGTGTGTATAATTATTGTATATGATGGTAGGCCTCCATCCTTGGGTGTTAGTTAAACACCCTTCCTTCTACCCACTTGGGGATACCACTATTTATAAGAATATTGAAGGTTGATTTATGGAACACACCAGTGGATACAATCTAAAAGAAATTATCAGGATGGAAAGTTCATTTCCTGACCTAGGCAAGTAAGTTACAACTAATCAAAAGCACCATTCAAAGCATACCTATTTATTTCATTTCTCTTTTCAAGTTACTAAGTAAAATAGATGATAAAATATAATAAATTCATCAAAATTTTATTTGGAAAGGCTCAAAAGAAAAATTTAGATTCCCACTAGTCCAATGGGAAAATGAATGCCTTCCAAAGTCCAATAGGGTGTTGCAAATTCAAAATTTAAGAAGCTTAAACAAATCCATCCTATAAAAATTGGGTTGGAAAGTTATAGAAGAATATAAAAAATGGACCTGTGTTATCAAAGCCAAATATGAAGGTAACAATGAGGGTAGATTCCTATGGGAAAAAGTCACTAATGATGAGTTGGATTTTTTGAAATCCCTCTACAACAATAGGAAAATCATTAAGAAAGGTTACAGGTGGAAAAATGGTAATGGGTAATCGATGGATTTTTGGGATGACCCCTAAATCTCCCAATACCCCTTGGGGATTATTGAACCCTAGAATAATCTCTATCTAGAGTTCAACAATATTTGGGGAAACAAAGTCAAAGAATACAATTCCTTTGTGGATGACATATTCCAATAGAAAAATATCTAATTAGAATAAACCAATTTTGAGGTTTCATATGCCCTACTTGAATTTAATTTGAAAATTCAACATTTTCACATTCATGTCTTCCCAAAGGATGATCTGCTCATTTGATCTATTGAAGATAGTGGGTTTGTCTTAGTGAAGTTAGGTTATTTGGTCAAGAAAAATATTGAGGGGGATTAGGATTATTGGTGACCCCTATGGATAAAACACCTCATCCCCAAGGTTAACATCTTCTTTTGGTTGACATCCTAGAATAATATTCTCACTATTGATAATTTGGCCAAGTGGGGCATGGTTATTCCTCATAGGTGTTCAATTTGAAAATCTTTCAATGATTTAGTCCAATACATTTTTCTTGATTTCCCCTTTAGCTTCTGATTACTAGACTTACTTATTGAGAAATTTATTATCTCTTAGGTCCATCCTAGTTTACTAATGGACCTAATTAAGTAATATAAGCCACCTTGATCCCTTCCCTCCCTTTCCTTCTTATGGCGCATTTGCCTACCCCATTTACTATAGGCCATTTGGAAGGTGAGTAATGATTGTATCTTTACCAATAAAGGTAGTAACATCAAATTAGTATTCTATAAATTGTTCTCTACTATTTTATAGAAATGGCATATTTTCCCCCCAAAGGATAAGGTTTCAGGCTCTCCCATTGAAGTTACCATCATTTAAAACTAGAACCTCTCTTAGGTCAAAAAAATCCCCAAATCTTCATCAATCAAATCCTCTACCAACTAGTTGCATCCTCTACCCATATGGCCAAAGCTCAACTTTAATTCAGCCTCTAAAGGCAATCTAGGAATTGCTAGAGGGTGTTATCAAGGATCACCAAAGACATTATCATGTCTTATATAGGTCCCTTCATAGTCCAAAACAAACATGTGGATAATGAAATGGCCTTAATTTATGTAATATAACATTCCTCTTATATTAACATTACTAGTTTAGTTATTTAGGGAGACTCTCTCAATATTCTCAATGATTTGTCTAGTAAAAACAACCCCATACATACCATTAAAATAATCATAGATGACACTAAGTGAATCATTAAATAATTTTAGGAGACTTATATAATGCATATTTTATATGATGAAAACTTTTCCATGAACTCCTTATCAAAATTTTAAGTTGGATCCCCCTCCTTGGTCATATGGTAAGGCATTGATAGTCTCATGTATCATTTATTAAACACAATAAATAATGATTCAAATTTTATGCCATCATAACTTTGACGTATAGTTACACATAGGAGAGACTTTACTAAATGTGAAAGTATTTAATCCCTCATGTTGTAATGATTCAAATATAAATATATGTATCAATTTAATTGGTAGAACTATTATACTACACAAATCTTAAAAACCAAAGGTTGTGGTGTGGAAGGCTAGAAATTTGACCCAAAAGAAAATCAAATATTCTCAAGGTAATGGGTAGAGATAGAGAATACTTGAACCTCTATCCTATGTTAAAATATAGGATAATAAATGGGTCTAGAAGAATTTTTTAAAGGTAAGATTAACAAAGTATATACAAATAATTACAAGGAATTATGAGGATTTTTCAAAGGACTTTTTGCTAGCCTAGAATAAATGGTTGGTTAGAATGAGAGTAATATAGATTAAGGTGAGTGAAAATTTATGAGAGAAGTAGATAGGATGAGTTATGAAGGTGTGAAAGAATTTAAAGATAAAATATAAAAATTAAAGTTGATGTAGAATTTATTCCACACTTAATCGATACTAAAGATAGAAAATAAGTGTTTCCTAAGGTAATATTTACATCGGTAGTGGCCAAAGATATGATTTTACATAATAAAGTATCTAACATTAGAAGGTAAGTTCACCCTAATATTTTCTCATTATTTTTTTCTACTCAATCACTTTTACAGCTATTAAATTAGTTTACCTTCTTATATACTAAAATCATTGGAAACCACAACCCTTGTTTATTAGATAAGTCACATTAATTATATTATTTAACAAGGGTTAATATTCTTATTTTTCCAACATGGTGAGCCCTTATGTATAAATTCCCTTCTTAATATCCCCAAAGAGGACCCATCTGAAGAGGATATAAAGCTCTTAGCGAATGAGGACGGGTTTTAAACCCCTACTTACTCCTAACACCCTATCCGTCTACTACCACATAAACCTACAAATCCCTTATTAAATTTTATTTAGATACTACCCTTAACTCTAAGAGTAAAAAGCCCAAAAACATACCCATCATATGGAAGGAACAATGTAAGAACAAGGGTAAAATAGTCTACAACTTAGATGACCCAAATTGGGAGTACAAAAAAGAAACTCAAGAAATTTTAAGAGAAATTAATGGAAATTGGTAGAGCCATGGATAGCCTCATCAAGGAATGGAACAAACTAAAAGTTGAGAATGATCAGATTAAGAAAAAATATGATAGAGAAATCCCCCCTAAGAAAAAGGGTCACCAATGATGTTTTTAAACTATAATCTATTGAAGAAACTTAGTCAACATTTAAAGATAAAAGGATCCCCAAGATTTCATAAATGAAAACCAAATTGGGTCCTTCGTAAGGACTAAGTAGACATAAGTGTGGTAGAGTGACATGAATTATTGAAGGACATGACCAAGGAAATGAAATGAGCCACTCCATAAGATAAGGAAAGCTCAGAAGAGATTTATGCTTTTGTCTAGTTGATATTTTAGTTTTTCTTATTTTGTCTCTATTTAAGCCTCTTGGTAGCTTTTTTAATGTTTAGTTGAAGACATTTTGTGTTTTACAACCCACAGTGGATTAGTTGTTTGACTTTGGTTCTATCTTTTTCTATTTAAATGTTGGTGGTTGTTGGATCCCTATAAACTAATTTTGTTTACCTAATCTAATAAAAAATGATATATGTTGGTTGAAAAAAATTGTTACATAGCTTCATAATCCCATATGCAAAAAGAAAATTAGGAAAAAATATTTGCATGCCCATGCAAAGAACACCTAAAACATTTTCATGGGAATATAAACATGCATACATGGAATATATCTTCAAATTATTAATATTTCCTTCACTCTTGACCTCTCTATTTTGTTTCCATTGAATTGACTTCATTATTGATATTTTATGATTTAATGTTAATGTTTTTATTGAATTCATTCATTGTATATTAAAAATTATTTATCTTTGAACACATCTAGATTAGTTTAATTATCCCTTTGAAATTAGTGGAAAATATTGTATGAGATGTATGGCATTGTTCTAGATGGCATTGTGCAATTTTATGATTAATTTCCTCACATATTTGCTCCAATATGCCTTGTTATTCATATATTTACTAAATGGATTACATAATATATTTTAAATATTATAGATAAATACACAATTTTATTAGTTAACATGATTCTTATTTGGTAAACCTAAGGATGTAACCTTTTCTATTCAATTAAAATACTTAATCATAAATATTTTTATTTAGTTCTTTGGGTGATGGCCATCCCTTCTATTCTACTTATTCAACATTGATGTATATTATCATAGAATTATGTTTTTTTAGAAATTATTATCTTTGAAACAAATATAATTTAAACACATTAATCTTTACTAATATGTCATCACATAGAGTTTTAATATATTTAGCCTTTTTAATGAATTCCCATAGATTGTATGTCAACAAATTTATCTTTGTTACTCCATTTTTATAACAAAAAAGTTATATAAAACCATTTATCTTTGTTATATAAAATGGGACTTTAATTATAATATGTCATTATAGAGATATTTATTCTCTTTTTTGAGTGGCTTATTAGCTTTAAGGTAATTTCACAATTTACTTATTAAGGTCTAAATCTCACTTTGTACAATTATGGTTCTTTCATAGGATACAATGCTATTTATTTATATTTAAGGATCTTAAATTTAATATCAAAGATATGAGATTATTAACATTTTTATATTTTTATTTCCCATTCGACTCATGATTTTTTATATCTTAGCATGACTTACATCTTTCTTGTAGATGACTCCCCTTAATTCCAAACTTCCAATTCTTAATATGGTTTTATCAACAATGGGATTTGTAAACTTTATACTTTATGTGATTGAAATTATGATAATTATATCTATCTTAATCCCAAAATAATTTAAATTAATATTCAAACTTTGAATCTTCAAAATTTTATTATCTATTATTGAGTATCTAAAACTATCATCGTCGAACATTTGTATTTCCTTTTTAAAGTTCTAATGCTATTTTTTTAGTTTATAAAAAAGAAATTAATTTGACCATTTCATGCTTATGAATCATTTACACATAATATATTCATGTAAAAATATATTTTTATGAAATCTCAAGCTACTATGTATTAGTAAGTTGCTACCTAGAATAGTCTAGTTCCAAAATCCCTTTAAAGCCCTAAGCTGGAATAGTATGGTTCTTGTTCTAGTACTAGCTTTGTATGATAATTTTAGAGTCAAAATAGTATGGATCTATACTTGAAGTGTCTAAAATTCCTTTGAATATGATCTTGTAGATAAATATTTATTCCAAAACTTAATTCCTCATTCTTCATTACTAAATAACAACCTATATAGGGTCTACATAACATAATCCTTAATATAACTCAGTGATGATAGACTAGTAGTGAGTGAGTTGGGTGTTATAAATATGAAGTCGCAACGTTCATTCCCTAGGATGAACACTTTTTACCATCATTCCCACAATAAGCTATGATGGGTTATTCATGAAAATTATCCACAATGTAATGGGTTACTAACTTGGTGTTCAATGTGATGGGGGTTGGCATGTGGCTTGAAACATGTGTTCAATGTGATGAGGTAAGTCTAGAGTCCATGGCTATGGATACTATTCACCATTAGTTTGGATATTTTGGTTACAAAAATGACTACAGTTCTAGGTCCATTTAAAAAATATTGATACCCCAAAAAATTTCCCCATTAAAGGGTCAATTGTAGATAGTAATAATAGGAGGAATAAAAAGGATGTAATATCATCTCTACCATAGCCAACGTGGTTTAGGATCAACTTTGATAGAGCTTGTAGAGGGAATCTAAGAACCGTAAGGGCTAGTTGTGTTATTAAGGATTGTATTAGATATTTAATAATAATAATGTCTTTGATTTTACTTGATGGAATGAATAATAAAGTAGAGGCTTATGCATTAATTTTAGGTATTGAGTTGGATTTTGAATATAGGATCTCTTTTCTAGAGATTGAAGGGGATTTGCATGTAGTAATTCAAGTATTGAGAAATCAGAAGGCTAAATCATAGAGATTATAGAATATCTTAGAAATTATATGGCCTAAATTAGATCATTTTAAGGAATAGAAATGTTCACATTACTTTTATGGAAGCAATTGAGTGGCCAATTTTTTTAGTAAATGTTGATATAGATCAACCAATGTTTGTTGGAGTTGATAATGTTAGATAAGGTTAGGGAGACTGTATAGGGATGATCAAATTGAATTTTAATTTTTAAATTTAAAAGGTTTTAAATTTTAAAAATAAAAAAAGAGAGGTTAATAAATATTATTATTTGATTGAATCATGAATTGAGGTGGCAACAATTTCCTTTTTACGGTGAATGAGTTGGTAGGAGAGTGATGATAGAGTCATTTATGATCTCATTGAAGGTGAGAATGTTATTTTATCATTTTCATGATGGTTTTTATGTGCATAATGTTATGAGGCTTTGTTTTATTTTAAATGGGAGCTATGGGTGTTTTTGGGTTAATGTCTATGGTTGGGAGGTTTTGTCAAGCATGGAGCTAGATTGCATAGAATCATTAGGTTTGTCATTAATTTTTATTGGAGTAAAATTTCAAGAAATTTGTTTTTTGAGTAATATATAAAAGAATATATTGTTTAATGTCATCTATATTCCCATTGTGGAAGTGGTATAGGTAGATGAAAAAGTGTTGGGGGTGGATATGTTGGTATTCAATAGGAGATTATGAGTAAATTCAAACTTGGCATCATTATTTGCCAACAATATTTTCTTGGTGATGATGGATAGAGATTAGATTAAAAAATTGGTAGAGTTCTTCATATTTCTAGAGCATAGGGAGGGTCTCTTGTTAGAATTTAACTCACATCCTTTAGGCCCCTTTCCAAAAATTTCTTTTTTAGGGAAAGATAATTTAGGTTTCATTTTATTGTCTTTTTTCTATATTTTTGAAGCTAGATTGTTGGCTTTGGTTAATTTTTCCCAAGAAGTATAAGAGGTATATTCTAGTGAGAAAAATAAAAAAGGGAAAAAAGGTATTGTGATGCCTATTACTAAGGATCTCTTACTACCTATACTAAAAATAGAAGTTTGGTGAGCTCAGAGACAGATGCTAGAGTAAGTGAAAGTAATAAAGTGGTTGGTGAAAGGAGTAGCGAGGGGTATATTCAAGGAAACACATTAGTGTAAATGTAAAGATAAAGTAAAGAAAGATTAGGTAAGTAGTAAGAGGATATTTAAGTTTATTTAGGTAAAGGAGGCTATGTGTTCTCAAACAGGTCAAGAGATAGTAATGGTTTGTCTAGCCTCAGGAGAAAAAGATCAAGATGTGTTTGTTTCCTACTCAAACAAGAAATCTAAGCCATAAAATTTAGGATATATGATGTTTAGTGATGGTGAGGATATAAAAGTGATGATTTTGGAGTAATTTCTAGATTATCTTTTGACTAGTATGCAACGGATAGGTAGGAAGGTGTTTTGTGAACTTTTTTTCATTTTTTATTAATATTTCTATATATTGGCTATAGTTATTTTCAAAAAAATTTTGTAATACATTTTTTTGGAAGGTAAAATTCCTTAACAATTTTTATTGTTAAGCCATAACTATTGGGTTTATATGATATATATGTTTTTTGGATATGAACACCTCAACCCTGACATCGAGCTAAAAAAAATCCTTAAAATACAATAGTATACATTATCATAGTGATTATCCAAATGTAATTCTAAGTTTATACCAACTTTTAGATGTGTCCATTTATTTTATGGAGCCAAATATAATATAATTAATTACTTGGTAACTTATTTTTAATGATTTTCTAGATACCTATAGCATTAGTGTGAATAATATCTAAAATTCATAGGCATATTTTTTCCTATACTCAATCAATTTATTATCAATATAAGAAGGTAAAATAATGAAATATTCATATTTAACTAGGTGTAAATAATTCAAAATATTATTCAATATTAATACTACTCTAGAGTTAGTTATAAACAAATCATATTCTTCCCCACATGCCTATGAATGTGTGGATATATCATGTTTGAATTAGGGTGAAAAAATTTTTATATAAAATGTTATAATATATTTTAATTCATACATCTCAACATGTGATGCTTGCCCTATTTATTATTTATATGATGATGAAAATTTATATCCATGTAATCCTTGGTGTATCATTTTATATTAATGCAATTTTTACATTATTAATGTCACGGAAAATATAAGGCTAATTTTGCCTAGGTTAAGGTAATATCATGGTATCATTATAGAATTATTATCTACCATTTTGATGAAAATAGTTCCATACTAACTATCAATATAGAGGCTAAAATAAGAACACATATTTCTCATTAAGTTATTTACACAACTTTAATCATATTATATAATAAAATTTGGTATATTTATAACCTTTGAAAAATTATCATTCGAATTGCATTAATAGAAAAAATAGTAGAGTATTATTTTCAATGTAATATATGGGTAAAACATATACCATTTACTTAATCCTAAGATATATATTATGTTCACTATATTTTATCAATAAATAATGTATCTAATATCAAATTTACTTTAATTATATACGTAATAATTTTAATGAATTGAAACCATATATAAAAAGTCCTTTTACTACTCAAAAAAAAATTTTCAAATAGTTTATCCATACAACATATATTCCATGCACATGAAAATTACCAAAAAATATTATGCATGCAATTTAATACATTTTATCAATTTAATTTAAGACACACTTACCATTTAAATATATATTTCATAAGATTTAATTTTAATTCACTAATATATGATACCATTAACTACTCAACATACAACTATTATAATGAATGAAACTCATATTTATAGTATTAAGCTACAAAATTGGTTCTTAACTACCTCATAATCACTTTTTTGATGCAAAATTTCTATTTTCACTTCATACTTTTAATATTACATTTACATTAATGTATAATATAATAGTTTAAGTTACATCCAAAAGTGCAATGATAAAATAGAATAGGAGAGAGAATGTTATGAAAGAGGGAGATAAGTCTTGTCACTTTGAGATGTAGGACCATTTTTAGTTGCTATATATTGATGTAGTGGCTAACTTTTTTGTAGAAGAATTTAAATGGTATACTATTAATACATGTACATATAGTGAAATTACATTATACTTTGGCATAAATGTGTTTGAAATAAATACCAACCATGTTCTCAATACCTTAGTTGTTTCACTATGTTTCTTGATAAAGTAGGGAATATTACACTCTAAAAGTGTAAAATATATATAATAGAGTTTATTCATAGATTCCAAGTTGAAATCATATTTTTTATAATAAATTTTCTTTTCTCATCTTCTAACATTATCTTTCATCTCAATGATAGTGAGGAGTTCAATTTCTCCTTATTTCATCAATTCAACATGAATAGACCATATTTATGCCTTTATCTTAGATTTGATGTCATAATAAACATTGATGAGATTATGATAATACTTAATAAATTATTCTAGTGCATTCAATTTCCATTATAAAATTCTCACCCAAACATGATAAATATTTCCTTCAGCTTTAGATAAAATTTGTTTAGAAACTAAAAGCTTCATACTAGTCAGGGCCATTTATTTCAAATATATAATTACGTTATCCTCAAATTTTCTTATCTTTTCACTATGTCAATTTCACAATTAGTGATTTTATTCTCTAATTCCCCTAAAAAATATGTTTTCCTATCTTCTTCAATAAATTTCAGACCATCCAGACTTACTTATTTAACCCAATTTTCTATTACTCTTATGTAAATATAATTTTTTCTATTTCTATAAATGGACTCTTTATTAGTAATATCACTTAAGGGTATTAATTTTAATGGAGTTACATCAAGGTTTTCCTTTATTAAATACATGATTGACTGGATATAGGTAGATATAGTACAAACTTGTTCTTCAAGTTTTTCCTTGGTTTGTTTCTCCTCCTCGGTCCTCTAAATCAATTGTTAGCATAAACTTGAAAACTATGGATATATCCTTCATGATTTGATGGGAATAAGTCTTATTTATATATATTTTTTATCTATTGTATTCATGTATTCCTCATTCTTATCTATAATTTATTTTGAAATTTTAACATACTAAGCAATTGAGGGATAATATATCATTTGCCTCAAAGTCATTCTGGATTTCTTTGGTGAAGAGATTGTTTATAATAAACTAGAAACTAAATCAAATCTAGGAATAATAGCCTTAAAAACATTAAATTTATTTATTACCAATTTATATATCCAAGGAGAGGGTGCAATAACTAATACAATAACCATATGTGTATTAGTGGTACTAGTGGGATAAACAAGATGATTTTATTGTTGAGTAGAAATTAAAAAAAAATCCAAGGTCAACAACATGATTTAAAGGGGAACATGGATATGAGGTGGATAAGTATTATGTGTAGGATAAGGATCATGTAGAGGAGAATGAGTTTGAAAGTGCATATGTGTATGATATGTAATGAGAGGTGGATTAGATGTGCACTTTAGAAAGCAATCCTTGAAAATAGGATGGAATGTTGGGTGGAGAATTGGTAGGTGTGACAGGAATATGGATATTATGTGTGTTATAATAAATATATTATTGTGTATTATTATTTATTAAATATTAAAAATCAACATTCTTAAAGTTAGTATCAACAAATACATATATTAGAGAAGGTGGTGGGTTATTGATTTCTAATGTCTTACTAGGTGTTGCATAATCACCACAAGTCTTCTTTGGCACTTTTTTTTCTTGGGGTCTTATTTGTCACATCCATTAGTTGGTATTGGACTCCATATTTTATACACAATAACTTGAGGACATGGTCTAAATAAATTCACATTTTTAAGCTTTTCTTAAGTTTATTAGTTTATAACATTTCTTCCTATTGTGTGCTAAACTAACTTATTCATAAACCAAACTTTAGATATTTCCAATATGAGTTTGGTTTTCTCCTCCAATTCATATATCTCTTTGATATTCCAAATTATTGGTGATACAGGGAGAATTTAGATTTTATTTTTATAATAGGGTTAATCAACTCACTTCCATCATCTATAATGCCCTTAGTGACCCAATCTTATCTTTATAACTTTAGTTGGTCTAAAGTGATTTAAATACAATATATTTTCCTCACTTCAAAATAATTCTCACAATATACCCAATAATCTTAAATTTGTTGAACATGATGGTAGCTTGTTCCTGGCTACAATTTGGCATCCACATAACCTTTGATATTAAAATCATGTCTTTTTTATAGAAATGAATTTTAATGTTGACCAAATTTATATTGATATTTTGGGCATAAAATGAAGTGTTTCATATATTATAGATTAAATTAATTGGAAAATGGATTCCATATAATTTATTATCTTTAAAATTTATGTTGACTTCTCCAATTTATAAGCACCCTTCAATCAAAACCATTTTGTCATTGGAAAATAAGGGTAATTTACATGGAGTGCCAATAAAACCATCATTTTTGATATATATGTGAACCTTAAAAATTAAATAAAATAATTACTATATTTAGAGACTAGAGATGTAGTTTTAGGGTAGATCCTCATTAAAATACTTGAAAGGTTTTTATCTTCCAAGATCGATTGAGGGTAACATTATTGAATCAAAATTGTGTTGGTGTATACTCAATTGATTATGAGTCCATGATATGTCTTCATGGATGAAATGGAGTAGAAAAAATAAGAAATCATATTGGGTGGACTCTAAGTTGACAAATTATTCTTGAATATTATAGCTAATGATCTAGGCCCAATATATAAATTGGGTTCCATCACAAATGATGTTTATCAATAGACACATCTAGGTGTGAAATGTGATAGTTTATTCATGCACCATAAATTTATTAATGAATATTATTATATCTAAAAACATGTTTACAAAGTTTCATATATGCAAAAAAGTACCACCTTAGATGCTATTTCATCTTATCTTTCAACCATAATTGAGCTAAGAACATTTTGATTGCAATATTATTTCATTTTAAATGTAATTCCAAATTTTATTTGATTTTTTAGTGTACAATTATATTTAAAAAATAATATAAACAAAAATTAGAGATTTATCATCTAGTTTTAAAACTATTTCACTATCAATTGATTTCATTCCCTAGTCTCTTAGTCATAATATTTGGCATACACAATTACCAAATTTATGCACTAAATAGAGTTTGAAAAACTAGTTTCATGAGAAATCCCACATTTGAATATTAATTTAAGTTATGGGATCTCTATTTATATTTTCTATACTCTCCCAAAAATCAGCCATATTGACATGGCCTAGCCTCGATCACCAATTTCTAGAAAACTAGTTTGTAATGAAGATAATTGCTCATAACCTTGATATTATTGTTTCATTTTTATAATTTCAACAAATTTATAGGATATTTTGATGAGAATTTCAAGGTGGATTTTTTATACAAGGCTAGAGGGAGGTTATGATTTCATGGGTATAACATCTAACCAGTGGTATTCATAAGGCTAAGGGATTTGGCTATTGAAAATTTTATTATTTTACAAGAAAAAATAAAAGTTTATTGTTTGTTAATTTTCACAATGAAGGAACTCACATTTTTCTTGGACAACCACTTTAAATAAAAATAAAATAGAAGAAATATATAATAAATAAGTATAAAAATTTAAATTTTCTTGAATCATGTAGCTTTCAAGGTAGAATTACCTATCAAAGACAATTTTAAGGGTTGATAGTATCATAAAAGATGATTTTGCATAATGATGGATACTAAAAATCTTTTTGTGTAGAGTGCAAGGGTTGTCATAATTTTTGACGTAAATGGGAACATTTAAAATCCATATATAATAGTTTTGGCATATGTTTCCGTGATGTTATGGAATTATTTATAGTGATTTAGGTTTTGCATGGTTGTGAAATGCTTGAAAAAATGTTTAAACTTTAATTTTAGTTCTTTGCTACTTCATATCAAATAATTAGTGAAATGTCAGATGTCAAGAATCAAATAAATTTCTAGAAACATGAACCGATTAGAAGAAATGGTGTCAGTCAAGCACTAATTTATTATCATTGGTTTAAATGTTCAATTGACTAGTTACATGTCATTAAGAACTGAAATGTTCCTCAAACCATCCATTCTTTGAATGGTAAATTGATTGCCTTTAAGAACCGATAAGTTTTAAGCATTTTTATTATATTTGATCAAAATTTTATGCCAAGTCAATAGCCAACTTGGTTGCATACACTCCATAATTAATCAACTAGATAAATCACCCCATTTAATACCCAACTTGGTAAATGGAATAAAAGGATTTGTACACTTAGGAAAATTTTCAAATTAGAGGATCAATATGAATATTTTGGGCTAAGTGTTTAAAGTCAAAATTCATTATTTTGACTTCATCTACTCAGTGGAATACAAATATGCAATAAATGAGGGATTTAATTTTGGCCTAGAATAAACCTAAGTTTTGAGACCTAAAAATAAATTTTTATACTAAGAGATAATAATCAAAATTGATCACATTAACTTGGTCTCATTATTAGTCTAAAATTGGTAAAAAATAGATAAATCAATTTTTGAAGAGAACAATGTATATTATCATAATAAAATTATTATTATTACTATATTTTATAAATATTATATATATTAATATAATAATAAATTAATCAGTATCTAAATTTGGCCTTATTCCCATGTCTTTTGTGGTAAATTTTGATTGGTGGAGAATGATGGCAGTTAATTTTTTTAAAGGTTTGATTTATTTTTATTTTTTGATTCATGTTAACACACCTACATTAAAAATAAAAATTTGCTCCAATAATCAACAAGAATTTGGAAAATTATATAATAATATTCTAAAAATATTGAAATAATTTTGAATGCCAAACTTTATAAATATTAGAATAATAAGTGAAATCAAACACTTTTATTATTTAATAATGTAAATATTATATATTATGTGGATAATAAATGAAATCAATCACTATTTTGAATTTATATTAATATAATTTAAAGATTTGTTTTCATTTCACATTTATGTTTATTTTTTAATTTCTTTATGATTGATATGGTTTTATATATTTTATTTTATCTCAAGTCCTTTATTTTTTGTACTATAACATCAATGTATCTTTTAATTTGAGAGGATGGTTTGTTGGATTTATTTTTAGAAAGAACCAAAGTTGTAAAGGATAGAATGTATTTAAGCAAGAGGACACTATATTATAGAGACATGGAAAGAGGATTTATTATTGTCAATGTTAACATGTATTGTATGGATAAGTATAATTTAGCTTTTCATTTGATGAATTTTTAAATTTTATGGATGTTTAGAACAAAGGATATTACATTGCTTAGGAAGAGAGGAAATTTTCAAAGTGCATAGATTCATCAATTCTACCAATTCATATTGATCACATATTTAGTGAATTATATGATGATATTGATATCATGGAACTACAAGTATATTATAGTCATGAAAACAAAAAAACTAACAATATAGGCCCCAAATATAGAATTGATTTTATTGCAAACATTATGGTTCTTAAACACAATGGTTCTTATAGGAATGATGAAATAATGATGGTTTATAACCCATGTTCTAGAAGATCATACAATTTATAATGAGATATTGAGACGCATGAATTGTGGTGTAATGGTAAAAATGTGGTAAATTATTGTTCTAAATGCTGAAAATATATATAACCAAAGACATTAATAAACTATCTAGTTAAAAAATTAGTTTTCCATGAATTATGAAGCACCCTATTGGTTAAATGAAATTATCAGTCAGATGGTTTATCCCTTGTACTTAGTGGTGAAAAAACATTTTATTTCATATGTGTTAGTTTAAAAACTATCCATTTATTCTCATATAAAAGTAAATATGTTGTATAGGAAAAAATTACATATTTACTTGAAGGATATATGATAAAATTTAATGTGCATGCATGCTCGCTCATGCACATGCACACACACACACACACACACACACACATAGAGAGAGAGGGCAAGAGAGTATTCAAAAACTCCTTGTAAATTATGATCCCTTATTTAAGGATCTCTCATTCAATTTCCTACTTTCAAATTGGTCCAGATGGTTCTCCATGGATGTCAAATTCATAGAAGTATCAAAAGACGTTGAGTTTAACATGTGGGATGAATTATAAGAGTGGAAACCTCATTTTATATATTGAATTTATTTTTATTCCACAAATTAAAATAAATCCAAACAAGTGATCCAAGACCCTACAATTCTTAAAAATGCCAAAAGTTTAATGCCATTCTAACCAGTTCATCAGATCAAAAAGTTGATGAGGATAAAAAATGGTCAATGTTTTTGAATGAAGTGTAAAATGTGTAATATCATTTATTAAAATAATTCTATCTAAAAAATTTTCCTATTATTGTAGTAAAAGTTCTATGGAAAAAAAATGGAGCCCTTAATGAAGAGTCCAAAAATAAATTTGTGTTAGATGCATCAACAAAAAATTCCAACTTTAATGTGGATGGTGAACGAATAGAGATATATAAAATTATATTTGATAGGATGTATATTTTTCATAATGTGTACCACAAAGCTTATGGTTACCTATGGAACACCTTCTGTAGTCATAAATCTATTTGGATAAATGGTGATAGGAGAGTCATAAATGGTAGCACTAGGAAAGAGAAATAAAGGTAAAATACCATCACAAAAAATTATTCAATATCAAGAATCACTGATATAAACTCATATATTTCTCCATATTTGACTTGTTATGTAGGAAAATATGGAATAAACGTTCCAAAAAGTTTGCTTCTAGCATTATATACCCATAATTTAATTAGAAATAAGTGTAATAAGGAGATTATTTGTTTAGCCATCATCTCGTTTCATAACCAAACCTCAATAGGATAATGAATGAAATTTTTCAATATGTTTCAATTCCAAATAATAATTTGTTATCCATGTGTGATGAGTGTAAAAATATGTACAAAAAATTGATACACCGAATGCTTAGAGGCACACTCAAAACTTGAATAGGAACAAAAATGGCATAATGAATACATTAAAAGCTATCATGTAAATTACTATTACCATAGATTGAAATTAGATGAAGAAACACATGGATTATTAATCATTGTACATGATAAATTATACAAAATGAAAAATTTCATAGCAATTTTAGGAGAGAAAGCTAAGTCAATAATAAATGTTATGAAGCTCATAATTACTTTGAATGGTATGCTCATACATGGACACAATATTGAGATTATTGACCACTTTTTACTATCAATTTTTGAAAATGGATAAAAATTTATAGTCACATCATTATATTTGTGTCTTAGGAATATTGAAGAACTAGTCACCATTGAATATGGCAATTTATTTTATAATAGTTGTAGATCATCAAAACATCCATTGAATGATATACTATTACAAAAAATAAATACATGAAAAATTTAAATGGTAAAATTATAAATCCCTCCATTATAAAATAATTAGAGTTTCCATTAAAAATAATTCATTAAAAGAATAGCTACCAATTGTCTACTTTCAACTAGATAATTCTTCAAGTGAAAACAAGAATTGTACCCTATTTGTATTTTCATCCATGCTAGCATAAAAAAAGTTATTAAACATTATGTATGTAATATTCATTCTAGTGGGACACACTATGAGTATATAGATGGCATTTTTGGAGGATTAACCACATCATTATAAAAATTAGACATATTTTATTTTCCACATATCATGGACACCTACAAAACATGCCAAGAAGGATCAAGTACATTCACTCCTTACCTTATTGAGGAAGTGTATGACTTTAAGGACTTTGTGGAGATATAGTTTTTAGATGGAAATTAATATTTAGTGGGTATTGTAAACCTAAGAAGTTTAGGTTCCATGTTGTGGATGCCATCCTGGTGTTGGAATATAAAAAAATGATAAAATATCTAAAATGGTCTTGTCTAATAAAAATCTAGATTACAAAAGATAATTGTGAGCTAGACTTTTTAAAATGGAAACATCCTATGGCAAATTTAAAAGAAATAAAAGAGATGTAAGATATGAAAAAGGGGCTAAAATTATAAATTAAACATTGGGGGAAGGTAGAGAATATTGGTTTCCAAAGATAACATATTGGGAAAATGTTCTATGTTATTTTGATATACCATTTGTAAATTGAAGTGGGATGTTATATGCTTATTTATTTTTCCAAAAAAAATCCAAGAAAAATATGTATATGAAAAAATAACCAGATCCAAAAAATTTCATAAGAAAGACTACATTAGCCAAAAAATCATAAGTAATAATGATATTTATGTTAAGCCTATTTTTGAAACACCTAAAGAAGCATTTAATCCATTGGTGGATGTGTATGTGGAACAAATGATTTTAGTATGACTAGGATATGAAAATTACAATAAATGGATGGGGAGGCTAGAAGGGGATATTTACCTTCAACAAAAAGGTGAGAATGTTGCTAAAAAAGTGAGGATTCAATATTAGAAACTTGTAGGGAGAGCAAAAGATGCAGCAATGTATCATGATTATTTAATGCCAAATGAAGAATAGACCTAATCGAATGAAATTAAATAGGATATTGATGTGGATAGTATCATCTTGGCATATATACCAAATAAAACATGGAAATGAGGATCAATTAATATCCCTGATAAAGGATATGAGACCATTAAAGAATAATTTGAAATAATTGAATATGGTAATGAATATTAGGTTACTTTATGAAACTATTTAAGATAAAAAAATTAATATGTGATGTCATATTATCTTGAGATATTGTAATATTAAAAATAATTCTCCAATAAGACCTTAAAATTAATGTAATAGTGTTTAATATTAATTTATTTCATTTAATTATTTTTCATTAATACAATTATCATTATTATGACTATCTTATGTTTTATGAAGTCCCCAGTTTATAAATATGTTATTCCTTTATATTTGGTATAACTTAAATTCCTTCACATCCATGCTTCCATAAATATAATAGATAAATATACCATAATTAAAATATTAATAAATCACATACATTACTTTTAATAATTTTAAAACATCATAAGATAACATGGGGAATTCATCACGAGGAAAAAAATTCATGGATGTATCTTTTTTCTTAATTAAGGTGGAATCAAAAAATGGTAACTCTAATTTATATCTTTGTATGTTACTTTTTATGTGCAAAAAATATATATATCTACATATTTAAATCATATCATGAAATTTAACTAATAATTTGGCTCATACATTTGTTTGAACAAAATTGTGATAAAAAACTTAACACACTTAACGATTTGAATGAGATCATGTGATAAAAAATTCATGGATGCTCCATGGACATGTAAAATTATGGATTTAATCTTAGACTACAATTGGGTATCTTAGTTATTATGATGTTTATTTGACATGAAAATTCGTGAAACCTAGTTTAATACATGATATAATGAGGATGTGAATTATTAATTATTTCAGAAGGGTACTAAATTAAATTCAAAATTTTATATTTTAAATAAATGTATGTGGGATCCAAATTGGTTTTAAAAGGGTACAATGGGATTTTTTTTGTGGTCGATAAATAATAATGCCCAATACTTCTACATGTCATACATGTGTTTTATATTAGTGTAATAATAATTTTGAATCTTATGTACATGAAATAATGATGTGATTAGTTAATACGATGTTAAATTTGGACAAAGATTAGATATTACAATGAATACTATTAGGTGGTACTAGGATAAATATGTGGTGTTATGTGATCAACACTAATTAATACATGGCCTGGCTAAACTTATCTAGGATTGGAATGAACTTCACAAACTCGCTGAAGCTACTATTTATACCTTTGTACACTCTAATTAGCCCCCCAAATCCCTATTATGAAATATCCCAAGGTCTTAAAATCCCCCTAGGTTCCTCTAGGGGGGTCCCCCCTAAACAAACTCCTTTGCAAGTAGAAAGCAAGAAGTGGCCTAGAATGATCTTTCTCAGGGATGCATAAGAAGGCCTTAGAAAACATAATTAGGATAAATTTACAAAATACAAACCTTCCATCCTAGTGAAGGACACTACTCTTTCTGATATTCCTTAGGAGGGGCCTTCCTCCTAGTTTTGTTTTAGTTTTTTTCTTTGTATTTTCATTCTAAGTACTAGGTTTTTCATTTTTCTCCTCTCAACCTTGGTTGGCCTATTAAAACTATTGTAATTCATTCTCATATTTATAGGTCCCTTTAAAACATAGCTTTTACCATATCAAATAAAAAACTAATTAGGATATAATCAGAACCTAATTTCTCACTAATTGGAATCCAATATCACACTACTTAAAACTAGTAATAAAGATATTATAATTCAATATAAAACTACTTTAAAACCAATAATAGAAATAATGAAATCCAATCTCACACTAATTAGAACCCGATAATAATAAATTAGAATCCAATTTTATTAATTATTTTAACTAGAGATGTCAATATTGTAATCCCAAATTCTTAGACATACATCTAGAATTAAAAAATGATGGTTTCAATTTTTCAATAGATAAATATGTATTCAATAGGTAAGACCACATTTCATATATCTATCAAAGAAGAAAAAAAATCCAAACATAATTGCAGACTCTATTTATAGACCTAAGTTGTCACATACATTTTTCATCCTATTTTCCACTATCATATACCTAAGATATTTAAATTAAAACTAGAAAAATTATGTATCTTATTATTGGTTTTACTTACTATATTGAGCATATGAAATTTATCAATCAATTTCAATTAATTATTCATTACATTCAACTTCATGCTTAAATACCATATATTATACTCTGATTAATCTTTCAATTTTTTATGCATATTCAATAAATTTGTATCAAGTAAACATATATTAAATAAAAATATATTAAAACATATTTATTAATCCATCTTATTTATTGATTGTTACTTTTTTTTAAATGTCCTAGGATTTCATATGAATTCATGATTCCCATACTCTAAAGATAAATTTAATTATAATTCTAAAGATTATATTAAGCACTATTGTATGATTTATCTTTGACATCGTTGGTTCAAATTAATATTATGATTTTCATTTACATAAAAAAAATTATGTTGGTTTTTAATATATTTTTATTTATTTCTAGAACTATGTTCTATCATTTTTACAACTCATAGGAGTTATTGTTCTAAGTAAATCAATCATATATTCTACCTAATCCATGGTGTGAGGGGTAATAATATAATATAATTGATCTATTCGATAAAATTATATATGGAACTTATATTACACACACCTTAAACGTATATTCTAAGCACATAGGATTTTTGTTTTTCATCCATAGGAAGCCTTTTAGCTATTTTGTTTTCTAGTGTGCTAGTAAATAGTTAGCCTCAAGAAGTTACTTTAAACATACCTTAAAGATGAGAAAGTGTGGATACAATATGGTGTAATCCTATGAAGTCAGTTCTGATTAAGGTCTTGTTCATTATATATGGATTGGATCAATATATCTGAGAGCCTAAAAATCAAACACACCCTATCGAGTTTGTAATTTCTAAGTTTATAAATCAAATTATGGATATAATGAATGAATTCAGGGTCATCATCATGTTTTATATTAATTATTGAGATGTCCTTTAAATTTTATATATATATATATATATATAAATATAGTAAAATGGATAATAGACAATCTCAATATTTCCTCAATTCACATTATTGAAACATCCAATCTAAGCTACTATATTTCACCATTATTAGAAACCTAGATAGCACCATGGTAAAGGTTGATTACTAAGGATATCATTCACACCTAGACTAACATTGGAATGATTTGAGGTGTGGGACACCTGTACTGAGACCAGACCTCTAGTTTTGATGAGGCTAGCTCTTATGATGTATCACTTTGATCTGTGTCCTAAAAGCCACTAGTTTTGGGATTAAAAGGGTTAGAATGAAACTAAAAATTAAATCCTATTATATTTTTTGTGATACACCTATATTTTTGGTTCATCCACTCCATTTGATCTTCTAAAACATTGATAAGATAAGGAAATAACAAAATCTACAACTCCAAATGACTCTTATGTAATAATATTTCATATATAGGTTTTAATAGGTGATCAAAGCATGAGGTCAAGATGTAATAGGCCTAATTCAAGGCACTAACCAATCAATATATCCATTATTAGCTTAGTCAAATGACATCAAACACTGTATATGATCTACATAAGATAGAATACTAGTAACTAGGTGAGATTAGGACTTGTAAAGGGAGAAAGTACTACCAAATATGCAAATCAAACCAATATTACACACTATACTATAATATTGAAATCTAAAAATAGTCATTTTATTCATCTCAAAAGGTTACAAGTCTCAATTTTGGTACATTTTAATCATGCCCAAGAGAGGGATCTATAATAATGGCTTGAAAGCTTGAATATATAGAAGTTTAGAATAGATAAATCCAAGAGATTGGCTTACAACAGAGAATAAAGGTCAAATAAACACCATTTCAAGTCAAACTTGAGTTCTAATTTTATATCAATATTCTTTAATAAATCTCCTTTGTGTCAAAAGCCTTGCATGCTTGCTTTTGGAATTAAAATGAGGTGTTCAATACATTTGACATATCAAATCTCATATTGAATGTATTTTATGCCATTATTTGGTGTGTTAACTCTTTTTGAAATCATAAAAAGATAATTTAAAGTCAATCTTCATGTATTAGACTTAAAACATACATTGATTGGTACTTAACAACTAGTTAACTCATGATGATGGTAATTAAGAGTAGTCAACTCCTTCTCTAACACTTATTTGCATGGATTTTCAGTTGAATACTAAAAAAATCATGAAATATCCACTTGAATGGTAGTTATGTAGGATGAAAACTCTTCATGATCTCCCTTGATAGCTTTTCAACACCAATTTTTACTCAATTGGCCTACTAGGCCAAAATAGGCCTAGTAGCCTACTTATTGCACTTGAATACAATTAAAAACTGAATAAATACCATGAAACATAAAAATAAAATGATAGTTAGGCTTGAAGCAACTCCTCATATCATTAGATATGTCCTTTTGATGAAGAAAAACCTCCAACTTAGTCAAACTAGTTGACTAGGTCAAATTAACTTGAATTTCCTATAGAGTGGCTATTTTGGATGAACTTATAAGGACACATCTAGGCATATTTTTGACCATATTATAATTTTAGGATGAATAACAAGTTTTAGGATCCAATCTCCATGGATTGGATTTCATGTAAACTACCTTGTACCTCATCTTTTGCACTTTTTGATCTTAACCTATTTTCTACCATAATCCATATAATTACATATAAAAATTTACCATATATAGGACCCTATATGATTTTAGTTAATTTTTAATAGTTTTAGGGTCTATTCATGATGTTTTGATTGCAATAAAAATGACTTTTCTCAAAACTAGTCATTATGAGGGTTTGTGAGGTTTTGGAGGTGAGCTTTGTTAATGATGGTTCATAAATTACATACCTAAAAACCCAAACTTATTTCAATTAATATATATCATATATACCCCCTCAACTTCCTTGAGAATATTGGGTTCCCATTTAAAACATATAAAAAGATACCATCTAAATAAATTTACGTGTAAGGTTTGTAAGCATTCTGGACATGCTTACACTCCTAGAAATTATTCATAAAGTACATCCCCTCAACTAGAATAAATTGTTAATTAATTATAATTTAATATTTGTCCTAAAATAATTATAAGAGAGTTTTTCCAAACTCTTCACGTGATAAAATATACGAGTACTTGATTAGGTGGCTTGAATGGGTGTCTTAGCCTATAGAATTCAAAATTGCTCTTTGAACTGAAAATGACTCTTCCATTGATTCTACATACTTTAAATCGTCATCATGGAACCTAAAACATCTCATCATATCATTTTCAAGGTGTCACCTTACTTTGAGTATTTGAAAATGGCTTTTGGTACTATAGGCCTACTTGCATATTTTAGCCCTCAAGGGCATGGTTTACTTTTATAATAAAGCGTGACAACCTCCAAAAATATTTTTTATGATTTTAAATCATCATATAATGCTTTATAAACTCTTCAAACTAAATTTCAAACCTTTTATCACCTGTATGCACCTTAAGAAACTTGTTTGTTGTAATTATGATTGTGTTTTGACATGCTAATGACTGTGTAAAAATAGTGAAAATATACACTAATATTTTGACCTATAAGATGGTATGATAATATTTATAAAGTTTTAAATATTATCTTCACCAATTTTTAGGTCTTAATTCCACATGTAGATTCTTAAAAGACATAAATTCCTCAAAATTGACCTCTTATGCCTTGACTATGTGCTTGCTACATATGCATGACTATGTTTGCATGTTTTACCACACTAGTTTTGGCTTATAAAAAGGTTAATTTGTGTTATATGTATCATTAATACTTTAATTTCATTTGTCTCAACCTCAATTGTTCAACTTTCAACTTCATGCCACCTATGTGTGATCTTAATCTTTCAATAAACATTGATTATGATTGTGTACAAATAGCGTTGTAGTTGGAAATGATGGAATTTGATAAGTTTAGTAGTTAATTAGAAATTATTTAGTGCTTTTATATCATTCATACCAATTTAAACCTCTTTATTAAATCCCTCTTAGCCAATTGACTCTCTAAACAAATTTTTAGGCCTTGTACCCTATCATTTCCATAAAATCCTATTTTACTTTCATTTTTATGCTTGGTGATACTTTATTGACATGATAAAGGTTAATAAGATATCAAATTATCACGTTAACCTAATTAATATCTCACCATGGTTCACTTATTGACTTGAAAGTCACTTATATTATATCTTTATCATTTAGCATTAGGAGAGGATAAGGCCATTTATTGGTTGTAGGTGAGTTTTGTTAACCTTGATTGAACTATATATGTGCTTGAAGTTCCATCTCATCCTCCTTTATGAGTTCATGATGACATATTGATCCACTGATAACCATGCAACTCCTCTATAGGCTACTATCATCATCAAAGTGCGTATTATACGGAAAGGTGAACTATGTTGTGTAGTTGTAGGTGAAAATTTTAAGGTGTATGATTGTAAAAATAGGTGTTGGTAGTCTTATCTCATTTTCTTGAAGGTATTTCTTCATATTATCTCATGAATTTCCCCTTGAAACAAGTTTCATCATTATACCTCCTTTATAGCATCAAATTACATTCTAGCTTGAATAGATGGATTGTGTCCTTAAGTGAATGTAGGTAAGTGTTCTTTGAGGATTTGACTATGGCACTATAGTGTTTTGAGTGCCATAACATGTTATAACTAGGAAAATAATAATTGTTACTCCATGACCTTGTTATATCTATGAATTCACCACTAAATTTGCTCTCATTAAGACTTTCAAGAAAATGAACTATATGACTATGTACTATACTAATATCCCCTATTGTGATTGTAGGTGGAGACTCATGAGGTGGGATGAATATATATAAGGTATTTTAGAATTATCCTCCTTCTCTTAAATATGTTTCATCATGTATTTATCAAGAAATATCTCTTGAATCTAAAATCTTCATTATAATACCATGCACTCATTCTCCATTGACCACTTTGATGACTATACCTTTGGCCAATAGGTGCTTGTACAAACATAATATTGGTTTGATGATGTTTGGGTCTTAAAAAATGGTGATAAGAGTTGTAAACATCCTTAACTTGTCAAATTATCACAAAACAACTTCAATAATCTCCTTAAAATGGTTCATACCCTTGAAACCTCATTAAGGCATTATATCATTAACTTATCTATGGATGCTCTTAAGGTTGATTGTAGCTTACTATTTTCAACTCTTTAGCCCTTATTGAACCTTTAATGCATCATTAATTGATATATATACTATATTTATCAATATCCATAATTAATTATGTATTTTATGGTTAATATAATCTCGACAAGCCTAGAAACATCCTCAAACTTATGAAATCATATGAGTGTTGTAGGTGTGTTTTGTTACTCAGGCTTGTAGGTGTGAGTTTGAGGCACTTAACATGGTTGATGATGGTTTCTTAAGGTCTATGATATGATATGAACCTTAGGTGAATTAATAGCCTCACATTTACTACTCTTCCTTACCCCACCTTCATATAATGATGAGAAATTTCAAACACCATGCCCTTCTTTCTCATATGATGATTGTGCATATGTTTCATTATATCGACCAAAATTGAAAATTGGATTTAAATAAGGCTAAAATCATGAAATGATCATTTTTACTATCATATCTTACTTTATGTGACAATTTATGTATATGAATTTAAGAAGAAACCTTACCAATATTATCTAGATAATAAACTTGATGACAATCATGCTTATACTATGCTCTTGTTGTAGGTGTTGTTTCTTGGCTATAGGTGATAATAACAAGATGTGCATAACCTTTCTTGAGTAACCAAGATGTCATTCACCTACTCTTTCCTCTTAATTATGATGGATTATAGAATTGAGATAAATATAGTGGGGTGTAACCATGAATGAGGATGAAACACTTTGAATGAAGGGTGAATAAAACATACAACACAATGAAAAGATAGTTAAAAATAGTGACCATGAATATAAACAATATGGAGGTGTGTGTAACTTGGATTATGGTATGTCATGACTAGTTTTAAGTTCAAATGGAAACATTATCTCATTCCCTACCTAATGTATCTATTTGGAAGCCATTGGAGAAGGACAAGAAGCTAAAATTGAAACCTATTACTATGCTAACTTCCTTAGACAATGTTAAGAAACCTTAGTTTTTTGCTAAATAGGGATTCTTGTAGATGATTTTGAGATCCAAATTACAAGATTTTTATATGAATATTAATGAAACCTTGTGAATATTTCTTATGTGACATGTTATCATGATGGAGACTGTACAAACAATATTCTCATGAAATCTTGATGTTGCTTTCTCTCTCCCTAACCGTATAATCTCCTTAGAAGCATTTAATTGTAGGATTCTAATTTATTCTCTTATTGATATTTATATGGCCAAAACACATGTGAAAATGACCTAAATACTACCATGGAAGTGTAAATTATGCTCCAAATATCCTTATAAACTTGAAATTTCTTAAAATGTTACCTTGGTGAGGAGTATTTATAGAAAATTGGTTGCCTTCATGGATGAAAGACTAATATTGAATAACCTTACTTCAAAGGGATGGTTCATGAAGGAGAGGATACCAAATTTATACTAACTTAATATAACTATAATCTCTTTGAGTCTACTTTTTTTTACCAAAAAATTAGACTCGGATTCTGTCTCTAATGGTTATACCATTATGAAACCTGGAAGGTAGTCCTTGTGTGTAAAGAAACCAATTATCTATAAAGGACCAGTTTTGGGCTTGTTTGGAGTCCAATTACTTTTAAACTCTTCATTAGCACCTAATTTTCCTTTCTTCCCTTTTTCATGGTTTCCACCATATAGATGGTCATATAATTTCATACTTCTCCTTTGTAAATGCATGAAAGCGCCACTTTCTTGCCTTTTATTGATAACTAAAGATTCCAATACAAAAATTATAAGGTTATAAAAAATAAAAAAGTCAAATACATGTTAATACAAGATTGTTTTATAAATTTTTCATCTTTTACTTTCCAAAATTGGCATGTGAGAGCCCCAAAATAGCCTTTTTTCACACTTAAAATTATATAAAGTGATTCTTTTCAAATATTATGTTTTATGACTAATATAAAGTCATAATTATAAATGTATTAAAGGATATTTTGACTATTTTAATGGTATTTTAATACCATATTTTTCATTTAAATATCAATTTTCATCTTTTTCTAGCAAAATAACAGTGTTTTATAAAGGACAACTGACATTAAATGTCACATAAGCATGTCATAGCCTTATAAAAGGATTCAAATGAAAATTTTAATATATTTTGATCATACTCTAATGTTTATATCTCATTTCATACCTTCATTATACTAAAATATGCTAGAATACTTCATGACAAGTCACCAAATATCTTCTTTTCACCATCTCTTTTAGAGCATTTTTAAATCATAAAAACACTTAAAACTCTATCAAAACCTCATAAAGACACTTGAAACTATGAAAATGACACTGAAAAAACTCACTCTTCACATGACAAATGAGACACTATGATGGTTATCAAAAGTTTTTTACTACAGGTGTTGAAATTTTGCCTTGACAAGCTAGATTATCAGCATTTTTGGTGACTTATAGGGGTTGACCAACTTATTAGTCAAGAAAAATTAGAATCTATGTGTTATATATGACCTTGGACTATACTCAGAAACTATGATAACTTTCAGACTATGACACAAACAAACAAATAGACACAAACTGGAAATAATAATTCAAAACTAAAGTAAACAAACAACTAATAAAGCATGTAAAACATGTGCACTTAGAGGAATGAAACTATGATTATGTACAAAGGACTGACTCTCCTAATAGCAGTACTTGAGGAACATCCCATTCATATAAATAGGAATTTACTCTCCACTTAATTTAGATAATTATAAAGAATTACTTTCTTTATAATTAGTAATAACATATGGGCCACTCCAAAGGCTATCAAATTTGGAGTGTTTACCTGAATTAACACATTCTTCATCCCAATTGAGTACTATGTCTCCTTTTTAAAATGTCTTAGATGAATCATTTTTATCAAAGGATTTATTGACTTATTGTTGGTTTGACCACATGGTATGCATGGCATCTCTCTTGTTTCCTCTAATTCTTTCAGTTCATTCATCCTTACCTCCATTGCATCATTTTCCATAAGTTCTAGCTGATATGAAAGCTTCAAAGCTAGAAGTTATAATGAAAAAGGTAGCCTTTCTTCTCTTACATAAACTAAAATATAAGTTACATGACCAATAGCCTTCTTAGGAGTGATTTTATCTTCCCATAAGACAATATTAAACTTTATATTCCATTATCTTTGATTATCTTCCATTGTTCTCTTGATGATCGTAATTAGGTTCTTATTAGTGGACTCTATTACATTCAATATTTTTGAGAACTCTCACCAATCTGACCCATTTACATATTATTTATTTTATCTAATTTATTATTCCATTATCCTTCCTAAGCATAGTTTCTCTGAGTTGGAATTATAACTCTAGAATTTCTTGGAGTATTAGGATTGTATTGCCTTGATTGATAATTCCACCCCTATCCTTACTAATTGGATTGATAGGGAGTCCTATTATACTGATAATTATGATTGGGATTTTGGTAATATCTCTAATGTGGAGATTGATGCCTTTCCATCGTAATCAACTTATTATTATGAGATTTGAGTATACTCTCTATCTTTCCCAATCTATTAATCTAATTGATCTTTATTTGATAAAGACATTTTGAATATATAATTGAAGCAATAATAGGAGTAAGAGGATGGATCTCTATAAATAAATTCATAGGTGGTCTTAAAGACAATTTTCCTAGTTCTATTAAGTAGTTTTCATCCCTTATGGCTACTTCATAAGCCACTAGTAAATTATTTTATCCCATGGATTGGATTATGATAACCACATATAAATTAAGAGATTTTAGATAGTAAAAAAATGCATAATTAGGAGTAGGCTTGTTAACTATAGGGATTCTATTCCAAGTTTTTTTAAACATATTATTTAAATCCACCATGAATTCATGAGGAAACCTCTTGATTGTTATAAGTTTATACACCAATGAAAGATGATCACTTTTGTCATCAAAGTGCTTGCAAAAAACTTCTCCAAATTTATCTTAGATATTGATTGATGCAAGTGTCAATCCTCTGTACCACTAAAGTGTTTTGCATTTTAATGAAGCTGCTAACAACCTCATTGATACATTTTCTTGAGTCACGTTATACACTTAATATAGGTTAGTTATATCTATAATATGTTCTATAGGAGTAACTAGATTTTATCCTATAAAATAAGTAAGATGCTTTAGGGAAGAAGTTGGAATATCATCCCATTGATTGATGTTTAGGGGGATACCACCATTAAAAGTCATAAAGGCTTATATTTTTGGAATATTCATCTAGGGTATGGGATTTTTAACAATTTTTAGTTGAATAATATTTGTCTAAACAAGAGTAGTGTGAACAATAATAGGAGAATTAGGTGGTGTAGGATTTGGATTAGACTGATAAACTTTATTTTTGTTTGTTGATTAGAAAGATAACTCAATGACATCTATCTCTTTCCCTTATGCAGAGGGTCTTATAACCACTCTTGGTGGCATGAAATATATGTAAATCTAAAACTAACACCTTAAGTCTTCTTACTATAATTAGATATGCAGATATATGCTTTAATTCCTATGAATAAGTGGTCCCAATAGGTGTGTTAGAACTGTGAGTAACCCAACTAGCACCCTGCTAAAGAATGATTTCTTAGGATCTCATTCACACCTGGACTAACATTGAAATGATCTAAGGTGTGGGATTCCTATACTCAATCTAGACCTCTAATTTTGAATAGGCTAGGTCCTCTGGTGTATCACTTTGCTATATGTACTAAAACCTACTGATTTTGTGATGAAAAGGGTTAAAATGAAACTAAAAGGTAAATACTATTATAATATTGGTGATACACTATATTTTTGGTTCATCCACTCTATTTTATATTCTAAAAAACTAATAAGATAAGAAAATAACCGAATCTAAAACTCTAAATAACTCCTATGCAAAAGTATTTCATATAGAGGTTTTAAGAGGTGATCAAAGCATGAGGGAAATGATATAATAGGCATAATTCAAGGCATTAAATAGTTAATATATACATTTTTATCTTATTAAAACTACATAAAACACTATATATGACCTGCATAAGATAGCATACTAGTATCTAGGTGAGATCAGGACCTGCCAAACGAGAAATTACTACCACATATGCAAATTAAAAAAATATTACACACTATATCAAAATATTTAAATCTAAAAATAGTCATTTAATTCATATTAAAAAGTTACAAACCTTAATCTTGGTATATTTTAATCATGCTTGAGAGAGGGATCTAGAAAAATGGCTTGAAAGCCTGAATATGTAGAAATTGAGAATAGAGAAAGCTTGAATATATAGAAGTTAAGATTGGCATACAAGAGAGAATAAAGATCAAATAAACATCATTTCAAATCAAATTTGAGTTCCAATTTTATATCAATAGTCTTTAATAAATATCTTTTGTGTTAAAATACTTGCATGCTTCTTTTTGGTATTAGAATGAGGTGGTGAGCCAATTTGACTTATCAAATATCTTATTTAATGTATGATACATCATTATTTAATTTTTTAAACTCAATTTCAGCTAATAAAAATATTATAAAAAATCATTATTCACGCATTAGACTTAAAACATGCCTTGATTGGCACTTAAAAACTAGTTAACTCATGATGATGGCACTTAAGACTAGTCAACTCCTTCTCTAGCCCTTCTTTCCATGGATTATCACTTAAAAATATAAACATGCATGAAATATACATTTTAATGGAATTTATTCATCATGAAAAATCTTCATGAGCTCCCTTGATATCTTTTCAATGTCATTCATTACTCAATTATTTGACCAAATAGGCCTACTAAGCCAAAATAGGCCTAATAGCTTACTTTATGCACTTGAAAACCATTTAAAACTAAATTAAAAACATTAAAACTATAAATACAATGATATTTAGGCCTTTAAAAACTCCTCATATCATCATATAGGTACTTTTGATGAAGAAAGACTTGTAACTTATTCAAAATAATTGATTAGGTAAAATTAGCTTGAATTTCCTATAGAGTAGCTATTTTGGATGAGATTATAAGGAAAAAAATAAGAATGTTTTTGAACAAATTATGATTTTAGGATGAATACCAAGTCTGAGGCTTCAATCTCCATGGATTTTATTCTATGTAAATTTCCTTGTACCTCATCTTTTATAATTTTTCTATTAAAAACCTATTTTATTCCATGATCCATACAATTTTTTTGAACATATATGATTTTAAATAATGTTTAAGGAGGTTTATTTTTGATTCATGAGTTCTTTATTTCAATAAAATTGACCTTTCTCAAAACTAGTCATTATTAGGGTTTGGGAGGGTTTTAGAGGTGAACCTTCATACTGATCGTTCATAAAGTACAATCCTAAAAAAAAAACTTATTTCCATGAATATATATTTTATATACCCCCTAAAATTCCCTAATAATATTGGGTTCCCAAGTAAAATCTATGAAAATATACCATGTGAATATATTTGCCTGTAGGGTTTGTAAGCATTCTAGACATGCTTATGCTCTTAGTGATTTTTCATAAAAAAAATATGATAAACCAACCTAAATTATTTTTTATTTATAATTTAATATGGGTAATAACATAATTATAAAATAATTTTTCAAAACTCTTAACGTGGTGAAAGATATGAGTACTTGATTAGGTGGATCCAATGGGTTTCTTAGCCTGCATTATTTAAAATTGATCTTTGAAATGAAAATGTATCATACATTACTTATACCTAGTTTATATCATAATAATTTCACTATGAAAATATCATAATATTATTTTTAGTGTGCCATCTTACTTATAAGTTTTAAAAATGCCTTTGGGTGCTTTAGGCTTGCTTGCTTGTTTTAACCTCAAGGGCATGGTTTGCTTTGATAATGAAGTGTGACGACCTATAAGAAGGTGTTTTATGATTTTAAATCATCCTATAATGCTTTTCAAACTCTAAAAATTAATTTTAAAACCTTTTATCACCTGTATACACCTTAATAAATTTGTTTGCTCCAATTATGACTATGTTATAATAGGTCGATGATTGTTTCCAAATAGTGAGCATCTACACTAATACTTTGATATATAATATGGAATGATAATATTTATAAAATTTTAATTATTATATTCACCAATTTTGAGGTCTTAATTCCACTTTAAGATGCCTAAAAGACATAAGTTCCCCAAAATTGACCTCATATATGTTGATTGTGTGTTAGCTACATTATGGATGATTATGTTTGCATGATTTAACACCCTATTTTTGTATTCAAAAAAGGTTAATATTCATTTTATGTATCATTAATATCCCACTTGCATTTGTCTCATCCTCCACTGGTTAACTTGTAACCTCATGACACTTATGTATGATCCTCCTCCTTCAAGAAACATTGATTATGACTATGTACAAATAGTGTTGTAGGTGGAAATAATGAAATTTCAGATGTTTAATAGTTAATTAAACATGATTAAGTGTTTTTATATCCTTAACACCACTTTAATCCTCTTTATTAAATCTTTTTTAGCCAACTGACTCTCAGAACAAGTTTCTAAGCCTTGTACACTATCATTTTTATACAATCCTATTGTACTTTCATTTTTATGCTTGGTATTACTTTATTAACTTGATAAAATTTATGAAGATATAAAATTATCACTTGACCTACTTAATATCTCATAATGGGTTGCTTATTTTATTGAAAGTAATTTGTATTTTATCTTGCTCATATAACATTAGGAGAAGATAAGGGCATTTATTAGTTGTAGGTGAATTTTGTTGACCTTGACTATAATATATATGTTCTTTAAGTCCCATATCATCCTCCTTTATGATTTAATGATGACATTTTAAACCACTAATAACCATGTAACTCCACTATAGGCCACTTCCAACTTCAAAGTGCATATTAGATTGAAAGCTGGACTATGTTGTTTTAGTGATTGTAGTAATAGGTGTTGGTAGTCCTATCTCATTTTATTGAATTAATTTATTAATATTATCTCATTAATTTCCCCTTTAAACAAGTTTCATCATTATACCTCCTTTATAGCATCAACTTGCATTCTAGGTTGAAGGGATGGACTGCATCCTTAAGTGACTATAGGTATGTGTTCTTTGAGGACTTTGAGTGTAGAACTATGGTTTTTGGAGTGCCATATAATTATATATCTATGTATTTCATCATTTTAAATCCATTACCTTTTTATATCTATGAAATCCACCATTAAATTTTATCTCATTAAGACTTTCAAGAGAATGAACTCTATGGCTGTGTATTGTACTAATAGTCCCTACTTTGACTTTATGTGGAGACTCATGACTGGGATGACTGTATATAATGTATTTTATCATTATCCTCCTTCCCTTGAATATGTTTCATCATGTAGTTCTTATTAAATATCTATTTAATCCAAAAAAATCATCATAATACCATGCACTCATTCTCCATTAACCACTTTAATGACTGTAACTTTGGCATGTAGGTGCTTGTATAGATAGAATCATGGTTTTATGATGTTTGGGTCTTTAAAAATGGTGATAAGAGGTGTAAACATCCTTAAAGTTTTAAATGGTCAAAAATATCTTGAATAATCTCCTTCAAATTATTAACCCTTGAAACCTCCTTGAGGCATTGTAACATCAACTTAGTTATGGATCCTTTTAAGGCTAGATGTATCTTATTATTTTCACCTCTTTATCCCTTCTAAAACCTTACATACATCAGTATCCATATATAACTATGCATTTTATGGTTAATCTAGTCTCCATAAGCCTATAAAATTCCCCAAACTTGTGAAATCATATGACTATTGTAGGTGAGATTTATTACTCATGCCTGTAGGTGTGAGTTTGAGGCACTTGACATGGTTGATGATGGTTTATTAAGGTTAATGACATGATATGAATCTTAGGTTAATTAATAATGTCACATTGACTACTCCTCACCTCACCTTCATATCATTATGATAAATTTCAAATACCATGTCCTTCTTTCTCATATGATAATTGTTCATATGTTCCATTGTATTGATAAAACATGGTAATTGGCCTTAAATAAGGATCAAGTCATGAAATTATCATTATTATTATCATATATTTATTAATGTGACCATTTTTGTATATGCCGTTAATAAGACACCATAATATTTTTTGGATTATGAACTTGATGACAATCAAGGATGTACTTTGCTTTTGTTATAGGTTTCTTTTCTTGGTTATATGTGATACTGACAAGTTTTGCATAACCTTTCTTGAGTAACCAATATGCCCTTCACCTACTCTTGCCTCTTCCTTATGATGGATTATGAAATGGAGATGAATGGAAAGGGGTGAAACCATGAATGAGAATGGAACACTTTGAATTAAGGGTGAAAAAAACATAAAACACAATGAAAATATTGTGTAAAATAGTGACCATGAAGATAAACAATATAGAGGTGTGTGTAGCATGGATCTTGGTATGTCATGACTAGTTTGAAGGTCAAATGCAAACATGATCTAATCCCCTACCTGATGTATCATTTTTGAGGACATTAGAGAAGGATAAGAAGCTAAAATTCAAATCTAGTACTATGCTAACTTCCTTTAAAAATGTTAAGAAACCTTATTTTTTGCTAAACATGGATTCTTGGAGATGCTTTTTAGAGCCAAATGACAAGATTTTGCTATGAATTTTCATGAAACCTTGTGAATATGTATTGGAGGAAATTTTAACATGATGGAAACCCTAAAAAAAATATTCTCATCAAATCTTGATGTTGTTTTCTCTCTGCTTGATTGTATAATATCTTTAGAAGCATCTAGACTACATAATTCTACTTTCTTGTCTTCTTGAGATTTTTATAACCAACATGTGAAAAGGACATAGATACTACCATTTAAGTGTAAATTAGGTCCAAATAATTCGTCAAAACTTTAAATTTCTTGAAATGATGCCTTCATGAGGAGAAATTGCAAAAAACTAGTTGCCTTCATGGATGAAAGACTGCTATTGAAAAAACTAACTTCAAATCGATGGTTAATGAAGGAGAGGAGACCAAATTTATATCCACTTAATATACCTATAATATCTCTAATTATACTTTATTTGACCAAAAAATTAGACTTGGATTCTCTCTCTAATGGTCGTACCATCATGAAACTTGAAAGATAGTCCTTGTATGCAAAGAAACCAATTATCTATAGGGAACCGGTTTTGGGCCTGTTTCAAGTCCAATTTCCATGAAAATTTTCATAAAAACCCCACATTACATAATTATCATATTCATGTCCTCCACCATATGGATGGTCATATAATTTTGTACTTCTCCTTTGTAAATGCATGAAAAAGCCCTTTTCTTGCCTTATCTTGTTAACTAAAGCTTCCACCACAAAAATTAGAAGGTTATAGAAGATCCAAAATTAAAATAATTGTTAATAAAAGATTTTTTTCATCTTTTTTACCTTCTAATTTCCAAAATTGGCACATGGGAGCCCCAAAATATCATTTTTCACACTTAAACTTATATAATGTGGTTTATTTCAAATATGATGATTTATGAATAATATAAAGTCATATTTACAAATGTATTAAATTAAATTTTTACTATTTTAAAAGTATTTTAATTCCATATTTTTCATTTAAATATTATTTTTTATTTTTTTCATGCAAAATAACATAGTTTTACAAAAGACAACTGACATTAAATGTCAAATAAGCATGCCACAACCTTTTAAAAGGCTTTGAATGGAAATTTTACTACATTTTTATCATACTCTTAGGTTTATATCTCATTTCATACCTTCATTATATCAAAATATGCTTGAAAAATTCATGACAAGTCACCAATTATCTTCTTTTTGCCATCTCCTTTAGACCATTTCCAGATCACAAAAGTACTTGAAACTCTATTAAAACCTCAGAAAGAAGATTGACACTATGAAAATTACACTAAAAAAAATCACTCTACACATGAAAAATGACAAACTATGATGACTATGGAGATGTTTTTACTATAGAGGTTGGAATTTGGCCTTGACATTACAAATTGCCAACATTTTTTGCAACTCATATGGGCTGACTAGCTATTGGTCAGGAAAATTTTAAATATTTATGTTATATTTGACCTTGGAATATACTCATAAACTATGAAAAATTTCAAACTCTAAGACTAACAAAAAAATAAACACAAACTAGAAATAACAAGTGACAACTAAAGCAAATATACAACTAACAAATTATGTGTAACTTGTGCACTTAGAGGAATGAAACATTGACTATGTACAAAGGAGTGACTCTCCTTATAACAATACTTAAGGAACATCCCATTCATAGTAATAATAAGCTCCTCTCTATTTAGTTTGTATAATTGGAAAGCATTACTTTCCTTACAAACAGTAAAATATATGGGCCACTCTGAAGGCTATCTAATTTAGAGTGTTTACATGGTTTAGCATGTTCTTCATCCCATTTGAGTACTATGTATCCTTGCTTAAATGTCTTGGACAAAGCTATTTTTCAAAGGTCTTCTAGAATTTCTAGTAGTTTGACCACATGGTATGTATGGAATCATCTCTTATTTTCTCCAATTCTCTTAGTTAATTCATCCTTACCTTTACTGCATCATTTTCCATAATTACTAGCTGATGTGCATGCTCCAAAGCTAGAAGTTATAATGAAATAGGTAGCCTTGACTCTCTTACATAAACTAAAATATATGGAGAATGACCAATGTCCTTCTTAGGAGTGATTTTATCTTCCCATAATGTAGTATTCAAATTTTATGCCATGATCTCTAATTATCTTCCTTTATTCTCTTGATGATCCTAATCAGATTCTTGTTAATGGACTCTATTGCATAAAAGATTGATGTGAACTCTCATCATTTGAAGCCATTACCATGTTATTTTTTTGATCCCAATATTTATTCCATTGTCCTTCTTAAGCACAATTAGCACTATATCTTTGGAATTTCTTAGAGCATTAGGATTGTATTGCCTTGATTGAGAATTTTACTCATGTTCCTATTGATTAGACTGATAGGGAGGCCTATTATAATGATAATTTTTATTTATAATATTTTAAGGTCTATAAGGTAGATCTTGATGCCTTTATATTACAACTGACTTATTGTTCTAAGATTTTATTAGATTCGCTTTAACAATATATCAATTTGATTGCCCTTTATTTCATAAAGACTTGCTAAATCTCTAACTGGACCAATAGTAGGAGTAGGAGGATGGATCTCTAGAAATAAATGTATAGGTGGTCTTGGAGATAATTTAATTACTTGTATTAAGTATTTTTAATACCTTATGGCTACTTCATAAGCCTTTGGTAAAGTATTTCCTCTCATGGACTGGATCATGATAGCCACATCTAAATAAAGAGCTTTTAAATAGTATAAAAATGCATAGTTTGGAGTATTCTTGATAACTATAGGGATTATATTCTAGGTTTTATAAAACCTATCATTTAAATCCACCATGAATTCAGGAGGAAACCTCTTGATTTTTTAAAGATACTCCACCAATGAAGTATGATCACTTTTATCCTCAAAGTGCTTACACATGACTTCTAAAAATTCATCCCAATTATTGATTGATGTCAATGTCAATCCTCTGTACCACTGAATTGATTTACCTTTGAATAAATTTTCTAACAACCTCATTGTTACATTTTCTTGAGTCACATTGTGAACTAAATAGAGGTTATCTATATTTGAAATATGTTTTATATATGTAAATGTATTTTTTATTATAAAATAAGGAAGAGACTTTAGGGCCATAGTTGGAATATCATCCCATTTATTGATGTTTAGGAGGATGCCACCATTAAAAGGAATGACAACTTGTCTTTTGGGAATATCCATCTGGGGTATGGGATTTACAATAATGTTTTGTTGGTCAATATTTTTTTGAGCAGGAGTATTTTGAACAATAATAGAAGAAGTAGGTGGTGTAGGATTAGAATTGATACATAAGCTTTATTTTTCTTTATTTATTGTAAAAATAACTCAATGAAATTAGTCTCTTTCCCTTTTACATAGAATCTTTCAACCATTCTTGGTGGCATGAAATAATGTAAATCTAAAATAGACACCCTAAAACTTGATATTATACTCGAATATGTAGAAATATGCTTTAATTCTTGTGAATAAGTAGTCTCACTAGGCATATCAAAAAATTTAGTAACCTAGATAACACACTATTTAATGCTAATTGATTAGGATCTCCATCACACCTAGACTAACATTAGAATGATTTGAGGTGTGAGACACCTATACTTAGACTAGACCTCTAGTTTTGATGAGGCTAGCTCTTTTGATGTATCAATTTGCCTTGTGTAATAAAACCTATTGATTTTGGGATGAAAAGGGTTATAATGAAACTAAAAAGTAAATCCTATTCTATTATTTGTTATACACCTATATTTCTGGTTCATCTACTCTATTGGAGCTTTTAAAACATTGACAAAATAAACAAATAATAGAATCTATAACTCCAAATGGATCCTATGCACTAGTATTTCATATAAAGGTTTTAAAAGGTGATCAAAGGATGATGGAAATGATGGAATATACCTAATTCAAGGCACTAACCAATTAATATATCCACTATTAGTTTAATCAAATGGCATTAAACACTGTGTATGACATGCATAAGATAGCATACTAGTAACTAGGTGAGATCAGGACCTACCAAGGGGGAAAGTAATACCATATATTCAAACAAAACTAATATTACACACTATACAAAAATATTTAAATCTAAAAATAGTCATTTTATTGATCTCAAAAGGTTATAAAGCTCAATCTTTGTAGGGTTTAATCATGCCCAAGAGAAGGATCTAGAAAAATGGCTTGAAAGCCTAAATATATAGAAGTTAATAATAGAAAAAGCTAAGAGATTATCATAAAATATAGAAGAGAGGTCAAATAAACATCATTTCAATTCAAACTTTAGTTTTGATTTGATATCAATAGTCTTTAATAAATCTCCTTTCTATTAAAAGCCATTCATGCTCTGTTTTGGCATTGGAATGAGGTGGTGGGCCCATTTGACATATTAAATATCTTCATGCATGTATTTTACAACATTATTTGGTGTGTAAAATCCATTTTAAATAATACCAATAAATGTGAAATTCATTATTCATGCATTAGACTTAAAACGTGCATTGATTGGCACTTAACAACTAGTTAACTCATGATGGTGGCACTTAAGACTAGTCATCTCCTTATCTAGCCCTTATTTTCATGGATTTTCAACTGGATACCAAAAAATTCATGAAATATCCACTTAAATGTATGTTAAGTAGTGTGACAAATATTCATGAGCTCCCTTGATAGCTTTTCAATGTTATTCCTTACTCAATTGTTTAACCAAATAGGCCTACTAGACCAAAATAGGCATAATAGCCTACTTATTGCACTTTAATACCATTGGAACCTACATGAAAACCATGAAAACTAAAAATAAAATTATATTTATGCCTATAACAACTCCTCATATCATCAGGTAGGTCATTTTGATGAATAAATACCTACAACTTAGTAAAACTAGTTGACTAGGTCAAACTAGCTTGAATTTCCTACAGAGTGGCTATTTTGGATGAGCTAATAAGGACACATCCAAACATATTTTTTTAATATATGATTATTTTAGGGTGAATAAAAATTCTTAGGATTAAATCTCCATGGATTGGATTTCATGTAAACTCTCTTGTACCTCATATTTTTAACTTTTTCTATTAAATACCTATTTTATTCCATGATCCTTACAATTTCATAGAAAAATTAACATTACTGGGACCCTATATGAGTTTAATTAGTTTTCTAAGGGTTTCATGTTGATTCATGAGGTTTTGCTAGCAAAAAAATTGATTTTTCTAAAAACTAGTCATTATGAGGGTTTGGGAGGGTTTTGAAGATGAACTTTCTTAACGATTTTTCATAAAGTACAAACCTCCAAACCCAAACTTATTTCCATTAATATCTATTTTATATACCCCATAAAATTCCCTAATAATTTTGGGTTCCCATGCAAAATGTATCAAAAGATAACACATGAAGAAATTTACTTGTAGGGTTTACAAGCATTCTTTAGTGATTTTTATTAAAGTATCACCCCTCAAGCAACCTAAATTGTTCATTAATTATAAGCTCATATGGGTACTCAAATCATGCTAAGATAATATGGACAAAATCTTCACATGGTGAAATATATGAGCACTTGATCAGGTAGTTCTAATGGGTGTCTTATCCTACAAAATTTGAATTTGCTCTTTGAACTAAAACCAACTCCTCCATTGCTTCCTCCTAATTTAAATCTTCATTATGGCACCTAAAACATCTCATCATATCATTTTCAAGGTTTCATCTTTCTTAGAGGGTTTGTAAATGTATTTTAGTGTTATAGGTCTACTTGCTTGGTTTATCCCTCAAGGGTGTGCTTTTATTTGATAATGAAGTGTGACAACCTCCAAAAATGTGTTTTATGATTTTAAATCATCTTATACTTATTCATAAACTCTTCAAATTAATTTTTAAATATTTTATCACATGTATGCATCTTAAGAAACTTGTTTGATCTAACTATGACTGTGTTTTGATAGGCTAATGATTATGTCAAAGAATGAGCATATAAATTAATAATTTTACCTCCAAGATGTAATTTTAATATTTATAAAGTTTTAATTATGATATTCACCAATTTTTAGGTCCTAATTCCACCTATAAATGCCTCGAATACATAAATTTCTCAAAATTGACCTCTTATGCATTGACTATGTGCTTGTTATGTTGTGCATGATTGTGTTTTCATGATTTACCACCCTAGTTTGGGCTTATAACAAGTTTAATATGCCTTGGATGTATCATTAATATACTACTTTCATTGGTCTCACCCTTTATTGGTCAACTTACAACCTCATGCCACCTATGTATGATCCTACTCCTTAAAGAAGCATTGAATATGATTATGTACAAATTGTTTTTTAGGTGGTAATTATAGAATTATAGATGTTTAGTAGTTAATTCACCCTGATTTATTGTTTGTATAGCCTTCATACCACGTGAAAACTCTTTCTTAACTCTCTCATAGCCAATTGACTCTAAAAACAAATTTCTAGGCATTGTACCCTATCATTTTTATACAATCCTATATAATTTGATTTTTATGTTTGTTAGTAATTTATTAATTTTATAAAAGTTATTAATATATAAAATTATCACCTTTAACTACTTAATATCTCACCATGGGTCACTTCTTTACTTGAAACACACTTGTATTGTATCTTGCTCCTACAACATTGGGAGAGGATAAGTCTATTTATTAGTTATAGGTGAGTTTTGTTTAGCTTGACTATACTACCTATGTGATTGAAGTACCATATAATCCTCCTTTATGATTTAATGATTACCTCTTGAACCACTGATAATTGTGAAACTCTTCTATATGCCACTATCATCATCAAAGTGCATATTAGATTAAAAGGTGGACTGTGTTGTTGTAGTTGTAGGTGCAAATTTTAAGGTGTATAATTGTATAAATAAGTGTTGGTAGTCCTATTTAATTTTATTTAACTCATTTCCTCATATTATCTCATGAATTTCCCCTTGAAATAATTTTCATCATTAGACCTCTTTTATAACATCAACTTGCATTCTAGCTTGAAGGGATGGACTATGTCCTTAAGTGACTATAGATAAGTGTTTTATGAGTACTTTGACTATATCACTATGGTGTTTGGAGTACGATATCATATTATATCTATTAATTTCATGATTTTTACTCCATGACCTTGTTATATCTATGAAAACCACCACTTACTTTGCTTTGATTAAGACTTTTAAGAGAATGAACTATATGATTGTGTATTATACTAACAACCCCTACTTTGACTGTAGGTGGAGACTCATGAGGTGGGATGAATTTATATAATTTATTTTAGAATTATATTACTTCTCTTGAAGATGTTTCATCATTTATTTCTCATGAATTATCTCTTGAATCCAAAAACTTCATCATAAGACCATGCACTCATTCTCCATTGACCACTTTGATGACTGTACCTTTGGCCTGTAGGTGCTTGTATAGACATAATATTGGATTAATGATTTTTGGGTCTTGAAAAATTGTGATAATTTTTAAAATGATCAAAAAATAACTTCAATAATCTCCTTCAAATGGATCATTCCCTTAAAACCCCCTTGAGGCATTGTACCATCAACTTAGCTATGGATGCTCTTAAGGCTAGTTGTAGCTTACTATTTTCAACTCTTTAGCCCTTATTTAACCTTACATCCATCCTTTATTGAGATATATAATATATTTATAAATATAAATACTTAACTATGCATTTTATGGTTAATCTAGTCTCCACAAGCCTTGAAAAGTCCTCAAACTTGTGAAATCGTATGACTATTGTAGGTGAGTTTCTTACTCAGTCCTATAGGTGTGATTTTGAGGCACTTGACATGGTTTATGATTCTTTATTAAGTTTTATTATATGATATGAGTCTTAGGATAATTAATAACCTCACATTAACTACTCCTCCTCAGCCCACCGTCATATCTTGATGAGAACTTTCAAATACCATGCCCTTCTTTGTCATATCATGACTGTGAATATATTCCATTATATGGATAGAACTTGTAAATTGGCCTTATAGAAGGCTCAAATCATGAAATGATAATTTTTATTGTCATATATTTCTTGATGTGACCATTTATGTATATGCCTTTAAGAATACAAGTTTTGGCTTATGAACTTGATGACAATCTTGGTTGTAATATGCTCTTGTTGTCGATTTATTTTTTTGGTTGTAGGTGATAATGACAAGATTTGCATAAACTTTATTGAGTGACCAAGATGCCCTTCACCTTATCTTTCCTCTTCCTTATTATTTATTGTGGAATGTAGATGAATGGAGATGGGTGGAAACATGAATGAGGATGAAACACTATGAATGAAGGGTGAACAAAACATAAAGCACATTGAAAAGATAGTGTAAAATAGTGACCATGAAGATAGATAATATGGAGGTGTGTGTAGAATGCATCTTGATATGTCATGACTATTTTTAAGGTTAAATGGAAACATGATCTCATCCCATACATAATGTATCAGTTTGGAAGCCATTAGAGAAGGACAAGAAGCTGAAATTTAAACCTAGTACTATGCTAAGTTCCTTAAACAATGCTAAGAAACCTTAGTTTTTGCTAAACATGGATTCTTAGAGATTATTTTGAGAGCCAAATGATAAGATTTTTATATTAATATTCATGAAACCCTATGAATCTTGATTAGAGGATAGGTTGACATGATGGTGACCTTATAAACAATATTCTCATGAAATGTTGATGTTATTTTCTCTCTCCTTGATTGTACAATCTCCTTAGAAGCATATAGACTATATAATTCTAGTTTCTTAACTTATTGATCGTTGTATGACCTCAACACAAGTGAAAATGACTTGAATAATTCTATTCAAGGGTAAATTATGTTCAAAATAATACTTTTAAACTTTACATTTCTTCAAATGATGCCTTGGTGAGGAAAAATTGCATAAAACTGATTGTCTTCATGGATGCAAGACTGCTAATAAATATATTGACTTAAAATGGATGGTTAATTAAGGAGAGGAGACCAAATTAATATCCACTTACTATAAATATAATATCTCTAAGTCTACTTTATTTGACCAAAAAATTAGACCTAGATTCTCTATCTAATGGTCGTATCATCATGAACCCTGGAAGGCAATCCTTGTGTGCAAAGAAACCAATTGTCTATAGGGGATCAGTTTTGGGCATGTTTGGTGTCCAATTTACATTAAAATATTCATTAACACTTTATATTCCATGATTATCCTTTTCATGGCTTCCACTATATGAATGGTCATATAATTTCATACTTCTCCTTTGTAAATGCATGAAAAAACCCATTTCTTGCCTTTTATTGATAACTAAGGCTTCCACCAACAAAATTACAAGGTTATAGAGGATGAAAAATTCAAAATAACTTTAATTAAAACTTTTTTTTAATATTTTTTCACCTTTTAATTTCCAAAATTGGCATGTGGGAACCCTAAAATAACATTTTTCACATTTAAACTTATATAAAAGTGGGTTTTTTAAAATATGATGCTTTATGAATAATATAAATTCATATTTAAAAATTTATTAAAGGATATTTTTAATATTTTAACCATATTTTAATACCATATTATTCATTTAAAGATCAATTTTTGTCCTTTTTTGGTAAAATAACATAGTTTTACAAAGGATAGCTGACACTGAATGTCAAATAATCTTGTCATATCCTTTTTAAAGGCTTAAAATGAAAATTTTAATACATTTTTATCATAATATTGGGTTTATAGCTTATTTCATAACTTAATTATATCAAAATATGCTTGAAAACTTCATGACAAGTCACCAACTATCTTCTTTTCCCCATCTCCTTTATAGCATTTTCATATCACATAAACATTTTAAACTCTATAAAAACCTCAAAAATATGATTTACACTATGAACATGACACTTAAAAACTCAATATTCACATGAAAAAATAGGAACTATGATTATTATGGAAAGTTTTTTACTACAGGGGTTGGAATTTGGCCTTGACAAGCCAAATTTCCAACAACCACCAAGCACCAAATGATGTGCATGACTAATTTAGTTCTTTCTCCTATATCTATGGGTATTATAATGCATAATAGAAAACATATTAATGAACCTATCATGATATTTTAAAATTATAAATCTAATACAAAATAATTTGCTGAGATTAATGAAAAATATCTCACTTAGTATCTTAATGCCAATCCACATAGGATTGACACATTGCTATGCCTTGAAAGATATGAATAAAACAAATTGGTTCAATATTATACATCAAAGTAAAAATATTAATTTTTCTAAAATATTAATAACCCATTTCAAAGTAATAATTCCACTTTAGGTGTACTAGTTTATACTATTTCTTATATTCATATATCAACAACTCCAATTATGCATGTGATATCAAATCTAGGTATAGGGGAATCACAAGGCTTACAAAAAATAATATTCCTATTCATACACATGAAACAAACACACCTTGTTTTATTACAATGCATGGTACACCATCAACCTTTCACAATTCATGTTACCTTAATCAAACTATTACAAATGTGCATGCTAAGGTATTAAAAATAGATTAAGGTGTCTATAGAACTAGTCATTCCATGGATTCCCATAATTTGTTTCAAAATACCTTGGCACTTAATATTTAATATTACCCATTATAAACATTAGTAATAACTCTTAAGCTCTAACTCTATGAAGGTAAAGGTGATATTGAATAAAATATTCGATGATTTCATGTAGCATGTGTGGATTATCCATATAATGACAATCTATTAACGAATAAATTTCAATGAATCTTAAAATAATATTCTTTACAATGGTTATATGATATTCCACTCCAATCACTTAAATAATTCAACCCTTTGGTAGATAAAATTATAAGACACTTATCCATTAAAGTTGGTGAAAAACTATCTTATATTTTAATTTATAAACTCAATCAAGGGTCCATTAATCTAGTCATTGAATATGTTCTTTGATATAAAAGTATTCTAGATAATATTCCCAATTAAATGGAAGATAATAATTCACAATATATCTTCATACAAATTTTTCTAACACCACTTCCTAAGTATATCATGTTTGATAAATTCAAATCTTCTGATGATTTATGACATATAACAAAATAATGGGAATTTAAGATAATATCTCAAAAATCAAGTATATACCATATTATAAAAAAAATTCAAATACTAAGTTTCAAATCTAACCAAACTACATGGTAAAATATAATGAATGAAATAATGTAGAAAAAGTAATAGAGATTACTTGAGTGCAATCTCATATCTCTCTCTCCATAATTAAAGGTTGATATTAAAAACCATCACCATAATAGATTCAATAACAGCACACATTGTGACTAATATAGATGTGTTGTATATTATAAAAAGTAAATTTTTAAGTTAATTCATAAGAATCAATATCGTAGTGATCATAAGACTAGTGATTTAATCATACCTATAAAAATATCTAGATTAAAAAAATAAAATGTAAATTTTAAAATATTCAATAATCCATTGACAAACCATGTAATAATATAAAATAAGGATAATTCAAAGGTTTATCATTAATTCATTGTGCATCCTCATTATTTGACATATGCACATATAATATATGGTATTATTGGTACATTTATAGCCACATTAACACCATATCTTATGATAACATTTGATGGCATTGAGATTGTTAATGATGACTAAAATAGAAATGAATCCTTTATTCAAACTTATATTAAAAAAATACTCAATGACATGATGAACAATGGGTCAATTTAAAATTCATGTACAAAAACAATTCTTCACTCTCTTTGGTACACAGATCAATATTTACAATATACATCAAAATTAGTTAAAGCATTTGATGGAGATATATATGTAACTCTTACACATATAGTTATACTTATTTAGGTTGGTTTAGTTACGAATGGATACTCCATTATTAGTCTTAGAATATGTTATTAAGACACCCTTATATATAAAATATCCATACAGTGATACCTATATTACATTGATGTCTCAAATATATACATAGTAATCAAGTAGTCATAGTTTTATGAATGTGATATGAATACCCTCTATAGTTACTAATATATCCTTTTCCTCGTCTACCACCATTGTAGTTGGTTATTACACTTATTAAGGAGCGTAGTGAAAAATCAATTTTTGTACATATGCAATATTTTTCTATAAAGCCAATTTAGGGTATAGTACACCCTCCTATAAAGGAGATTCAATTTAGAGATTTATTAGGATTTCAAAGAGATTATCATCTTTTATAGTGCATCCTAAGGTAGCACCATAGATATTTCAACATGTTCCACAATAAATGAATGAAGTGAGACCTTATCCTACTATACAAAATACTCCACCAAGTCTTGTGCCTTATAGAGTTACACATCCTACACAATAATATATGAACATTCATTATTATAGTTACACTATAACACTAGATTACTTTTCAAAATTTGTTTCATGTACATGTAGCACTTTTCATTCATAAAAAATCACCCTCAAATTATATGATAAAAGAACTCACTATGATCCTCTCATTGATGGGATCATTTGAAAGTTTATTTTTGAATACATCAAATATTTAAATAAGATAAAAAATATATATTTAAAAAAACACAAAAAGAAATAAAATTCCTAAAAAATAAAATAAAAAATTCAAATATTTTAAAATACAAAAGCATTAAAAAATGTAAACACATTCAAAATATTCTAAAAAATCAAGGCTTGAGCATAACATAAGTTTTTATTTTACTTCTCTACATATGTTTTTTATAACATGTTTGGTAGATAACATATTCATTTTCATACACACATGCATTCAATAGGTATATTTATGTGATGAAGAACATGTTAGCCAAAATTTGGCTATCATGAAAGAGGATCATTCAAAAATTTGATTTACTTGATCTTAACTTTGTTGATATCTATTATGAAGGTCTTTAATTAGTCATTAATGATAAAATATGATATGTAGTGTGTTTTCTTTGGTAACTCACATCGTCATTTAGGATGGTCTAGTGAGTAGAAATTTTAAGTCACTTTGTCTTATCATGTATTTTTCATTCATTATGATCTTCTTTATGTGTTTAGCGTTGTCTAAGGTAGGTTTGACAAAGTTAATATTAAGTATGAAATCAAGTTAACGAGTAACTATGCTCAAGGAGGCAAGGTGGTGACCTTTTTAGGAACAACCATGATCTAAATCTAACCAAATTGACCAAGGAATAAATATAGTAAGTTTATCACATTGTATTTTAATCAATTTGAAAAAATTAATGTAGTTTTGATAAGATTAAGGTATTTCATTACTTTAGTCTCATTATGCATTCTAAGGTTGAGATGATAATTGATATAAAAGAGAAAATATGAAGATTTAGTCCTTGTACAGGTGTATGTTTTAAGTCATATAACACCTATGTTATGACATCATGTTTTACTTCTCCATAAACATCATCCAGATATCTTAACAATTGCTTTCTAATGTTGGAATCTACTTATAACTACCCATTTATCATTTATAATGACAAAATAAGGATTTATTGAAAGATTTTAAATAAAATAAATGTGTGAGACATATTGGCACTCTCTTCCACATTCATACAAGTTAGTGGAAGCTAGATAGTCACCTAGTTCATCACCTCCATTGGTTTAAGAAGGTAAATTGGGTAGAATCTTGAAGAAAACAAGATTTTAGAGGTCTTTTTATAGGGTGTTTACATTAAAATACAATGTAAAAGCATATATAAGGCTCATATCAGGTCTCTTAGATTCAAATATATGCATAGGAAGGAGTTTCAAAACTAAACAAGGCAAAAACCCACTCCACTTCTCCATCAAGTTTCTTGGTAACTCAAGATAGATAGTCAATTTTCACTTAGTACTTTAAGGAGAGAGAATTTTTAATCCCAATATCTTGGGAAGAGGAGGAAACCCTAATTACATTCCAATTTGTGGAATTTTTTATTTGGTTATTCTTCTTAACTTTATGAACAATTGTCAAGACCTTAAGGTGTAAAAAAGAGATTCGAAACCCCACAAGGGTTGTTTTCACCAAATACATAGTCTTGAAGCTGAATGAATAAATGAATACATTTTTTTATTATATATTTATCACTATTTAACCCATATAATATCATTCTATTTCAGTTTATTCATGTTCATATTTGGTGCAATGTCAAATAGTCTTGATTTGATAATTTGAGCATGATAGTCTTGTTTGTAAAGAAGTTATGAGGTATCCTAGAGAATAAAATGGATAAATGGCATGGTTAATAGTTTTTGAAATATAATAAATATCCCATATAATTATTTAAGCATAATTGTATGCATGAAATTAAAAAAAGGTAGCAAACTATGCATGTATAATTGAGTTAGTTAGAATTTATAGCCATGGTGGAGTGACCCTAGTTAGATGAGGATATGTTTTCATTTTTTATGATCCTTGAATGGAAAGTTAAATATTTAGATAGAATTTAATATCATTATAAATAATTTTATAAGTGTAAATATTAATGTTCAAGGTCCAAGAGTCTCTTTTCAATCCATGTCCAAATGAAGATTATGAACCTACAAATCTGCACACTTGTAGGTCACTATTGGCATAAAATTCTTGTATATGAGAGTATAAATAACCTGTAAAAACATTAAATTTTATCCTTATTAGCTTTATTAATATATATAATATTTTTTATTCAACATTATTAGACCCATGGTGAATACATGAGGTTTAGGTGCACTTAAAACAATACAAACAAGCAACCATGCTTATACAAGGAAATCAACATGCATAACACTTTGGTAAAATTAAATTTAAACCTTATAATATCCTATAGGAGTTAATAAATAATATTAAACACATATGTAGTCTCATACTTAACTCATTTTACATTTAGTTGGACTATTTAGGCTAAGGTGGACTGTGTAAACCTAGAGGAGGACTATGGGAGTTCCAAGTGAGTGCTCTAGGAGACTTGAACCCAATGGAATGATGGAAAATATATTTAAAAAAAATGTTTCACTTTACCCATGATTTTTTATTTTTTTTAATTAAGATCAAAATAGGGTGTATAAGAGGAAAAAGGGTTTATTTTAGACCAAATTATTGTCATAGGCCTATCAATAGGTAGTATAACATAACATGTTGGTGATGGGTTATTTAAGGAACAAAAAGGTGAAAAGTTCATGAGATATGTGAGTGAAATGTTAATTAATTAAAATTAATCTCATTAAGTCTCTCAATAATACTATTTTAGTGTAAGAAGCTCAACTAGGCAAGCTTAATAGTCATAGGACCTAATAACCATATAGAGTTCTGTCATAGCCCTAAATGCAAAAACATTGATTGTGTGGTGTTGGATCGATGCCTAGGGATATTAAAAGGGGAATATAGAATATGTGTAAGGTGTATAACCTTAATATAAACAAAAATAGGATCAAGACCTACTCAATACACCTCAAATTTAATTCTCAACACTCAAGAGACTCAGATCATCACTTACATGTATACCTATATGAATGTGTACTTTATGTGGTCTAAAGGTCATTTGAGTTTTGATAAGACTAAGGAGATATGTTGAAAGATTTTAATAGGTGTAAAAGATGATAAATCACTTATTTGAAGTTGTTCTAAGGCCCTAACCTATCAAGATAGACCTAATTAAGACCTACATGCCTATTGTAGGTGTAATGAAAAGGTGAATTTATGTGTTTAATGAAGATAGTGAAACATGTTAGAGGAATAAAATAAGTGTACATAAGGTTTTAAAATATACAAGAATATATTTATAAACCTAAATTTTATAAAAATTACAAGAAATCCTAATCAGGCCTAGAACCTCATATAACCATATATAGGTAGAACATGTAGGTCTAAGCATCATGAGGCCTCAAGGTATATATAAGCACACCTATATACATGGTGGGGTTGTTATGAAATTTTTGAAAGAAATTTCAACCAATAAGAAACTTTTGAAGGCTTTTGTGCTTTAAAATATATATATCGGCCTAGACATGATATGTTTACTAATTTAAAAAGGATTATTTTGTGCTTAAATCTCTCTGAAGGATTTGAATGGGACATTGAACACAATATCATAGGTGGAGAGGGTTGTTAACATGAGAATATGGGTGTTACTTTTTTCACTAAATCCTACAAATTTGTGAATAATTCTTAATAAGTGAGACCACTAAAAAATCCTTCTATCACCTTATGACGAATTTGAGCAGGCTTGAAACTTTGCATAAAAATTATAAGGGAAAATAAATGGGACAAAAATCCCTTATGGATAGTTATTCACATCTATTCAATCAAACCTTGTGGCATTAGTTATGAAATTAGAGACCTCATTTTTTGAATCATTTTTAAGAATGAGAAGATCAAACCCTGTGAATGACCCAATGACTATGTTTTATCCTCAAATTACTTCAAATACATCAGTTTTGATTTGAAACTATTATACTGAATTATTTAAGTCTCATGGGCACCTAAATAGGCCATTTTTTGGCATGTGTGGGATGAGATGGTATTGAAATAGGCCTAGAAATGAATGTTACAAGCCTAAAAGTGTAGGTTCTCATGGATTTTTAGGAAGTTTGACTAGATGAGACCTAATGATATCCATTAAAACCACCTATTACCTAGAGAAGATATGGGAATATACTTATGTATACTCATAAGAATATATACAAGTTATTGCAACACCATTAATTTATTTCAAGACACATAGTGGTAAGTAAGAATGCCAACAAACCTAGTGTACTTGTATATTAATGTTGGAGATGATTTTTAACTTGAATAGGAGTGAAATATTCTATAAAAGGTGTTTGAGGTATGGTCAAGTTGTGTAAGTAGTGCTCAAGAAAAGGACTGGGCCTTGGATGGAAAGATATACTTATCATTTTTGTCTCCATTTAAATCAAACAAGCTTCTTAATGAAACATAGATTCATATTAGTTTGAAGAAGCTTGATTCCTAATCCTTAGACTCACTAAGATTAGAAAGACATTTAGGTAGTCTAGGATGGTGTTGGAATACTCTAAGAATCATGATCAAGAATGCCACATGGCAAGACATAGACTTGTAACTCCTTGTAAATAAGAATGGATAGTTTTATGAATGAGGTTGATGAGTCATCTTATAAGGTGAAGAGTCATTTTATGCCACCCTTAATGAAGAATAAGATCATATTTAAGTTAACACTTATGATGAAGATTTTATTGGACTACTCTTTGATATTTTTCTTACTTTTAAATTGTTTCCTCATAATATGACACTTTTCATGTGCCTCTCCTATGCCTTTCCTCTCTCTCTTTATCATAGTCTTCTACATATATGCATGATTTTGTCATTGAAATGGATCCTATACTTGAGTATCGTGACACTCTACTCCTTTTGTAAGCCATTAAAGAAATATACAATCTGGTTTTACCTTGTCTTATGACTATATTATACTATTTGTAAATGATTGATTGATCTTGTCTAGTGGTTATTAAGTTATCATTGACATGTTGTTTCATTATCTCGTGTATATGTAGTTTGAACTCACTCTTTTAGGTCATATGAAGTGTCTAATTAGTTTTTTGAATGTTAAGTAAAGAAATCTTCCATTATTATCTTCTAAACCTATTGTAAATTATCCCTCATTTTATATTCATCATTTACCACCTTCATATTTAAATACTTACGTGATAAGATCAAATTAGGAGTAGTGTATGAATAGATCAGTCCTATGTTCATTATTAATTTGAAGATGTATGGTAGTGTTAAATAATTTGGTGCATCACATCCCTAGTTTAGTTTATTTTTAGTTATCTCTCTTTTCCCTTGAAAGTTAGTAGGTTTAGTGACTGTTATTAAGTAATGCATCAAGGGAGATGTCCATATATAGGTTCAATCCAATCTTTAGATCACCCAAAACCAAACATTGTTCCCAAACTATCACTTAAGTGAGGAGGCTTGAACAACATCTTCAAGGGTACAATTTTTGATGATAACAGAACATACATACTATACATTTATTATTAGATGTTTGGATCCCTTATACCTAGTATCCATGCCTATGTTAAGGGCACCTTATTATATAAGTTACATTACCATAGGCTATATCTATCTATGACCTATATACAATGTTGATCTATATTTCTCACAAGTGTATTTCAAGTCACTCATATATTGAATTATGCTAAATAGATATGGTATTTTTTTATGATGTGGCATTGATACATATTGATAGTGTATACTTGGATTCACTTGTTCTATGTTATTTTTATGTTTTTATTTTTCTATGTAATAAGATAAACATTACTTTCTTATTATGTTTTTCCACTATGCCTTGTCTGTGTGACATTATTATGTGATTTTTGTAACATTTTTATTTTATTTGTATTTGGCCCTTGGTATTTTTAGTTATAACATGTACACATCCCTTGTATGTGTCCCATGGAATTATGTGTAATATTATGTGACATTTTGAGAAATTATGTGTTAATATTGTTATTCTTTATGTGTTTTATTAGTGGTTTCATTATTTGTATCATGCAGATTTACTATGTAACATTAGTCAGAGAAGGTTACTTTACATTGTACCTCATTACTATATCTATATAGACATGAAAATTTTATTCCCCAAATTACATATGTTCATGCATGCCTCAATGAAATATATTATAATATGACAATAATATCTCCACAAGTTTACATGATTGTACAAGATTTCATCTCTATCACATGATATAGTTACATTTTTTGAGATGAGTGTCTTAAAAAATACATATCTCATATCAAAATGGGATTATATTAGATATTCAATCCTCAATTATCATGAAAAATACATTTTATGATAGAATAAAAGTTTAAAATTTTCAAATTAATTAAAAAATTAGATACATAAAAAAGTATTACAATGATACAAACATATGACATCCATATGCACTCACTTTATAATAAATTGAGTAAATATTAATACACACAAAAATGAATATGCATGTGCTTATGAAAAATAATTATAAGAATATGATTTATATGTTTCACATATATTTATAGTTGACTATATAGATATATGGCATTTTATACCATTTGTCATAGATTTAGGGGGCATGATTCTAGTTTGTGCACATACATACATTTTTAAAATTCAAAAGGAATGATGTTGTTTCATGAACATATATAAATTTTTGAAATTGAAAATTTATGATCCCATTTCATGGACATATATACATTTTTAAAAATTAAAAATACATAATAATGATTAATGTATATATGCGCCACAATAAAACTTACAAATTCAATGGAAATTGTTGATATTGTCAAGTTTACTCAAAATGTGGCCATGATAGAGGAATAATTATTTTTAATTATATTTTTATAATGAAAATAGAATATATATTTATCTAACATATTTTGACTCATTCTATTATTGGTAATGCACATTTGAGTCTAGATACACTCAATGACCTTTGGCATTACTTCTAGCAACCTCACTATATAGTTCCATACTTTTTATGGCTGATGTACATTCTAGTCTAGTGAAAATTAATGTCCTTAGAATAAATTTTAGTTAACCCATTATATTTCCATCATATTTTTAGATAGTACATTAGGTACTTCTCCCCATTCATGAATTTTGGATAATGCATCTTTCCAACTTAATTTATTGATTAGTTATTCAAAATTAGGACCTGGTCACTCTAAAATTCATCAATGGTTAAACATGAGGAACCATATATCTAATTTATTATATAAGGGGTCAAATTTTAACTAATTATTTAATTAAAAACATCATATTTTACATGTTTTATGGAAACATAATTTCATCTCTCTACATGTGTACTCATTCCTTGCTCTCTTTTTAATTTTAAAATCCAAAGTTGAGTTTTTCTAAATTGAGTGCCCTGCACAATTTGAGTTTATTGTTTATTGTGTTATAAAAAATCATGTATATATTTATAATCTACTATATAAAATTCATAACTATAACAAATGGAGGAAAATGTATATATCTAAATCTAGTCACAAGTATTCAACAATGCTAATACTTGACATATGTTGAATTACTTGACTCACGTTCAAAAATATGACTTTTATTTACCATTCCTCTAGCCATTTATCTATAATTGAAATTAACCCATCATTAATATACAATAATTATCAATTCATTATTCAAACTATTTTATTTCACTCTCAGATTTCTACTAGCCTCAAGTTATCTATTAATGATTTTCTTGGATAGGTCTGCATTATGTAGATAGGTTCAGTGTTATTCACTAATCCATTCAATGTGAGCTTGTATCTTCACCATTTAATGAATAGTTGATCAAATTTAAAATATACATATGGATCATCCCACATGTTTCTCAAGTTAGATTGAGGAAATTATTTTATTAGAGTCCTATAAATACAAACAAAGTTCATTCATTAAAAAACTAGATATCCTTATAGCCTGACACTTATACACTATTCCACATTTATAAAATATTCCATATTCTTCCAAAATTCAATATAAATCAATAGGAGTAGTCATAATAAAATTATAAATCATTCTACATAAAGTCAAGAGAAAGTATTTTCAAGTATCAAGAACAATAAATAGTTACATACATATAATGAAAGATAATAATTACAAATAACACTAAGTGTGAGAATTATGTGTGGCTTGATTACATCATTGAAGTATCTATATAAATAAGTAGTGGTTGATAATAAATGGGGGTGATTGGGGGAAGTTCATCTCCTTAAAATTACACTTATTTTTTCATGTTTATAGTTCTCAAAAGTATACCTAGGGTTTCAAAGAAAAAGAGAATGAAAAATATATGTCTATAGGTGGCACTAATAGAATAAAAATATCTCAATTCTTTTAAAAAAATAGGCACATGTGGATGATTAGTTATATTTTCAATAATTTATAAGTGGTTAGATCCATAATTAATATAAAATACTACACTTCATGGTTGTCTAGGGAGTTGGCACATGTACATATATTGACCTAAGATACCATATGCTTATTTTATTCTATTATCCATGGTCAAATACTTACTACAATGAAAAAAACACTATAAAATATAAGTATATTATTATTGGTACTTATTATATTTAACATATGCCACCCATCAATCACTTTTAATACATTTTCCCTTACATTTAGATTTATGGTTAAATTTCATCTACTATAATCTCAATAATATTTCAAAGTTTTATTCCTATTAAATAAATGTTTATCAAATAAAAACATGTTGAATCAAAACAAGGCCAAAATAGTATGATCAACACATAATGTCTTAAATTGGATTTTTTTTGAAAATAAAATGGTATCACCTCACATCAAATAATATCTCCACTAAACAATTATGAAAATGACCATGTGTCAAGTCAATAATTGCCAATGTAATTAAGGTAAACATAAGTTAGCATGGGAAAAAACTCAATAAATATATACAAGGTGGCATATTTTTTATATAAATGGAATTATGGAGAATAAAACCACATTTTGTCTATCTCACAAAATTCCACAAGTGAAATTTACATTGCATAAATCAAGAGAGTATTGTTTATAAGGATAATAGGGAAATTTTGTGTAGTTTCTAAAAATAAAATTTAGAGGCAACAACATATTCATCATAAAATAAGATATAATGGCTAAAAATTAGAAAGTGTTCACATTAATAGACACTAAAATAGAATATATGGGGATACATTTTACCTTATGACAACCCAAATGGAATGTATAATATACCTTTGGCTTTATTGGTGTTATAAATGCTTAAGCATTCAAAAATTCCTAGCCATAAAGAGCACTACATAAGGGGTTAGATGAAAATATATTTGTAAAAATCCTAACTTTTTGGAATAATAATGACATGATGTTGACCTTTCTTAGTGGATTAAATGAGGGCTCCATTCATATTTCATCAAAATTAGTCATCCATATCAATGTAGCATTATTTTTTCATTCCATAGGGTTGAAAAAAAGGAGAAAACCTTTATATTTATATAAATCATAAAATATATCATTATTAAAATAAACTAAGGAACAATATGCATGGTCTACTCATAATATCCTAATTTTTTAGATCACCAAAACCCCTATTTTAGTTTATGTAGAGTGTATACTGAAGAAATGTTAAAATAATAAAATGGAATAAAAAATTAATGAAATGATTCATCAACATTACCCACCTAATGGTGCGATGAGCAAATAATTTAATGGATTAATTTTTATATCATAGTAAATGTAGACAAATATGAAGAGGGTGATATTTCAAACACAATAGTTATTCTAAGAAAAAAAGTGTATTTCTCATGTGTTTCACATAGTGGAGGTCCCCTAAGGGGAAATTTATTGGTATGGATAAGTTATGGTTAGAATAAACCTTCCTAAACTGAGTATGGCTGATAAGGATAAACATGTATAGACTATATAAAATTTTAGGAATTGGTTACTATAAATCCATGTGATCATCATGGAAAGACTTTCATTATACATGAAGTCATGCACTACTTAACCTATATTTTAGTATTCTTGAATTGTATAATGGTTTCATGGTGTGAATTCATTATGTCTTAACACACCATGTATTTCCTCTACTATTTCATCAATATGATCTAGGTAAAGGTGTAATTTATCCACAAAATAAACATATTAGATCAAAATAAATAATCTCTATGACTAGTCTAACTATAGGGCTCATTATAATCCCCAACAACACAAACACAAATTTTTGGACCTTAGTAGACACTATCAAATTATAAGTCATATCATATTGATCAATCACTACAGCTACATAATAAAATAATAAGATCACAAGCATGGATAAAATATCCCCATATGCATTATTTTTTTGGATATTTACTTTGGAAATTTTAATTTTTCACTAGAAGACATGAAAAAAATGATTGAGGATGTGACGAACATGTATGATGAGTAGGTAAAGAAGTAATGGATTATCTAAAAAATTATGAACATAGGCATAAGTCCATAATGTATTACCACATGATGTTATTCAATATACCACCCACTTCATGTTCTATAAATATATACATAATTTATAAATAATAAAAAAGCAAGAACATGGTGCAAGAATTATCCTAAATAAGATAATAATTGAGGTTTCAACACTATAAAAAGAGTTGACTGTAATAAAGATATTGAAACACCTCCATAAAAACCACTTGAGAATAATCAAAATTAGAACTATGTAGGTGTATCAATCACTTTGGAGAGAAGTGGAGAAGAAGGTGATACTTAGGCCAATCCATTTTCTCTATTAACAAGGAAACCACACATACTTAGAGCCACAAGACCTCAACATGAAATTATAGGGTGGAATAAAACATTAGAAACATATATGGTATAATCCAAGGACCCAAAATAATATAATAAACTGGGTATATTTGTCTAAATACCATAGAGTGGAAGAAACAAAAATTCATCCCATATATTACTAGACCTAAAGACACTATATGTAGGATGAAATATGTAGCATATATGAAATCCAATCTTCTAAACACTAAAAATTTAACACCTTCATCAAATACACCTTTATTCATTTCTCCATCAATCATTCTCATCTATAAATGAATTGGAATCCTCCAAGCACCTCATTTAATATGTAGATTATGTGTGTGCAACAAAACAAAGGGCAATCATAATAAAATTCCTTAATGAAAATTTAGTTAAAGTTGACAAAAGTCCATACCAATCATATCCACACCTACCTAATTCAAAAATAATAATGAAGGATAAACCATTATTTCATATCACATTAGCACAAATTAAGGTAGATAAACAAGTTGAAGAGAATGTTATAAATAAAAATAAGACCTAGATTAGTAATAATAGTAGGTAATAAAGAAAGAAAAAAATGATATAAAATATAATATGATAGATAAATTTTTAAATCATAAGGAATACCCAAAAATTATGAGGAAGAAAAAATAACAAAATAAATGGCAACCAAAAACAAGGAATTTATGAAGGCTAAAGTTAGAGTAGGACGAAGTGGTGAAATAAAAGGATAATAAAAATAAGAAATAGGTATAATAATGATCTTAAGTTGTGAAATCACATAATATTTAGTGATATTATGAAAAATTATTTATAATTAGAAAATAACATATTACATTCCAACCTATGGGAGAAGAGACACAATGAGATCATGACTCTAACATGAAGAAATATGAGCCAACCAATTCCAAACCACAACTTATAATATTTATTCAAAGATATAATTCAAACATGGAAAGCTCATAATAGGAAGTAATGAATGGGGTATGACACAAGATTTTATTGGTGGATGGGAATATAGGCCCAAAACACCAAAAATATAATGTTTATCATTCCAACATCACAGATACATAATACAAAACCAATGCCTCCAAATCAAACCACAAATATTAATGTAGTGACTATTCCAAAAAAAATCCTTAGACATTTCATATTTTCTCCTATAGATGTAAATAAAAATAGATATATAAATCTCTGTCTCAATCAAACATATTACCATGTAGTTGAAATGGGAGAATGATGAGATAAAATAACACTTGCAAAATATAAGAAGATAGTGGAAGACACCTACCAAGCATTGATTCAAAAGGGGTTGGGGGCCAAGTAATTTTATAACCACTAAAATTCATGAACTTGACCACAAATATTGTGTAATTAGAAGATTCAATCCAATTTCTATAATATATATAAACCCAAGTGTGAAGGATTCATGATGAGGTTGACACCATTTTTGAGATAATATAGGAATATGAAAAGGTAGTTGACACAACCAAAATATAAGTTCAACAAATATATTTATAAATTATATAATATAATTCAAAACTATATGAAACTATGAAGGAAAATATAAATATCATGTCCAAGGTGGATAAATCTCATTTTGAGATGGCATGGCATATAATAAAGTCTCAAATGGATGTTTAACTTTAGGAATATATATAGTGCAGAGATAACATAAACAATAAAATGAGCATATGGGTGATAAAAATGATTAAGATAAACTTAATATGAATTTAAGTGATAATATATTTGGAGTATCTTGAAAAACAAAATAGGCAATAAATTTTAATATTAACCTATATTGGTAATTGATCTTTTATCTTGGTAAATATGTTGTGTAGGGCATCATGAAATGATAAATATAGTTGGAAACACTCTTCACCATGGTGTGTGATGTATTTGGGGACTATACAAATTAAAAATAAAACTTAGTAGAGTTTTTAGGATTGATAAAATATTTCCTTGATCATATTTAATATATTAACCATTTGGATATGATCAAGGCATTGAGAACATACAAGGCCCATAAAATGTAACAAGAACAACCTCCATCATAACAAATGCATCAACATGAATTAATACATGGAACCTTGTCAATGGTAAAATAAATATCTAGTTAGACAACCCATTTGGTGAAAACATGAATAACACACTCCATCACACCTCTTAGTAAGGTATATTGGCTTCCTCTAATTTGAATCAATGTTGGGAATCACAATTTTTTTAATAATTATTTATGAGGGTGGTTAGGTAGGTTGAAAACCCATAAAGGTTAGTTTGTTATGCCAACCTATTGAAAACTTTTAAATGGTAGTAGTTTGGTATGATTCTTAATTTAAAACCTAATATTATGACTAAATAGTGCACAAAAAGTGAAAAATAAAAAATAAAACTTTTTTTAATATGAAAAAAAAAATATAGAAAAGAAAAAGGAGACAAAGTTTAGCATATGTCATTCAATGGGTAGAAAAATATTCATCTAAATAAATAATGATAGAAAATATTGTCTCATAATGAGACAAATATTTAAATCTAAGAAAGTGTAAGGGATCACATATGATATTTTTTAGGTAACTTATATAAGATGTACATGTACATATGTGTATTTTATATTTCTTATAAATTTATGTAATTAAATAATATAATTTAAAGGTTTAATAGTTTCCTTGAACCAAATAAAAAACTAAAATAAGAGTTGAGAATCCAAAGAACCATGTTCACTATATAAATATCTAGCACTTTTATAAGGATAAGTTGGTCCCTATTTTTCCATTTATTCATGTGATTGTTCCAATACATTATGTTTATGAATTATTTTCTATTTTTTTAAAGCATCCTTTGCCATAACATAATGTTATAGGTAATTATGAATAATAATCCAAAAGTGTCTTAGTTGTCTATGGAAATGTGTGGAAATAATATTTTATATGTAGAGTCTAACTATCAAACACACCAATTAGGGTATTTAAATGGAATAATTATAAATTAAAACTCATTTGAAAACCCATTTAACATGTATTAATAATTCCCTATCTTGAGAGTATTTTTGCAACTTATAGACTTGTTGGTGGAAATTTAGGTCGCTTTTGTATTTTTTAGTTTTATTACTTTACTAATGAGAATCTATATAGATTTTACAAAAAATTAGAGAAATCAACATTGAGATGTTGGTTTTACTCTAAATTTTAGAGGGGAAGTTCCCTCATCAAATATGTGTATTTTTGGGGATTTTTTTATACTTTTATTCATAAATAACAAAAAATAAACAAATTTTGGAATTGTTAGATGATGAGAATAATGGAGGAGAGTGGAGATGAGAAACCCAAAATGGAATGAATGAATATAACTACCAGAATAACTCTATTTGGAATGAACTAGTTATAAAATTTTCCTCTTATACAAAATTAAACTATTAATATAAAATTTAATTAACATGAGAGCATTGCTTGGAAGCACAATGCCTTTTCAAAAATCAAATTGCATAAACATGGTTAAGATCCTATATACAAGATTTTCAACACAAATTTTAGAAACATCCTGAGTTACACATAGCCAAGAAAAAATGTAAAATTTTAATGGATTTTTTGTCTATGAATATAAATACATATTTTAAAAATAAAGAGAATCAAAACTCATGAAGCCAAAAATTTATATCACCACTTTTTGACATTCCATTTCTCAAATATATAAAATTATATAGCTCACACACAGCTATAGCTAACTCTTCAATAAAAACTTGAAACAATGAATAACCTTTTTAAAATTTCAATTTTTTCTATTTATAAGAAGTGATGATGAAATGAAATTTCACATTATCATTTATTTCTTAATATATTTTACATTTAAATTTCAATAATGATTCAAATAAATCACCAAATAGGCCCACCAAGCCTTTTCAATTGGGTGATAGAGTCTAGAAATATTATGTTCCACACCCTAAAATATGAAACAAAGTTTATAAAATGGGAATTTATAAAAAAATTGAGATTTTTATCCATAAAAAATTCCTTAAAGATCAATTTATTTGCATCATTGGATTGTCTATTTTAAGAACTTTACAACACTTCAAATGGAAGCCAAAATGTATTTCATATGAAAAAGATATGGTAAAATAGAGAATTAGAACATATCATGTTCATGATGTACTTTAATTAAAAAAAATTTACCTCTTTATTTTTCAACCAATATTTTCATAAAAATATCAAATACTTGACACCATTTGATATAGAATTTCAATACCTTTCAAACACTTCAAATAAGAGCCAAATTTAAATCTTGAAGAAAAAATATTACCAAAATACAAAATAATTTTTTTTTCCTTTGGGCCTTGGCACATACTTACATCTAAAATTCCCATGATGTTTTTCTAGATGGATTCAAAATGAGTGGACTTTCATGTACCCATGAGGTCTGTCTAGATGACTTTCAAAGTTATGGACATATAGCCTTGTGAGTTTTAGATCTCTAGTTGTATTTTCAAAAAATGATGATCATTACAAGAATATCTCTCCAAATCATCAAATGATAACCAAAAAAATTAGATGTTAAATAGATGTGAAAACTAAAAATTTTCACCTAATTGGACCTTTGTACCTATTGGCTCCAAAGATCTAAATCTATAGTGTAAAACATATATGATATTTTCTATTGATACATGAAATAAAGATGATCCCCTTAATAAATACTATATAATTCATCAGATGAAAACCAAAATGGACATTGGATGTGAAATATATGCCAAAACATTTAATCTTCACATGATTGGCATGATTGGCTCTTTGTCTCTACTAACTCTAAAGTTCTAGATATCTAGTGTGAAAAATATATGAACTTTGAGAATCTAATATCTAAATAAAAAATTATTCCCTAGACAATATCTATCTAATTCATCAAATAAGAACCAAAATGGAGATTGTATTTTAAATTTATGTTGAAATAGATAATTTTCACTTGATTGGCCCTTTGTCTTTATTGGCTCTGAAGTTCCACATCTTTCGTGTGAAAAATATATACACTTGGGACTATTATATATGAAGTAAATAGTATATCCTAGACAATATATATCCAATGAATCAAACTAGAAGACATCAAACTATAAAAAATAGAGATCAGATGTGAAAGTTATGCTGAAACAAATAATTTTCATCTAATTAAACCTTTGTTCCTATTAGTTTTGAAGTAACGGATATCTAGTGTGAAAAATATATACCATTTTGGAATATGATGTCTAAATAAAATATTTGATCTCTATTTTTGTGAAAATAAATATTTTTCACCTGATTACACACTTTAGGTGTGATGGTACTTGATTTATCTAGTTTATCCAAAATGAAATTTCTTAAAGTGAAAAATTAAAAAGACCTAATACACCCATGAGGCCCAACTAATTTAGTTATAAACTTTTTTTATTCAAATGAGAATAAAAAAATAATGAATTTAAATTTTGGGTAAAATAGTGGCTCTGAATTCAAGAAAAAATTCCTTAGAGGAATGCATGAGAACTAAATATTACTAGGTGACCAATACATTATCTACCTTATAGATAATACATAGTGCACCTGTATATCTTGATCCATCCAATTGGTATCTAGTCCACTTATCCCAATTATATGAGAATGAACACATGATATCAATCCAAATCATTATCTTCAAAACTCCAACTATTTTCCCAAATTGGAATGATAGGCATGTTATATGATTGGAAGGATATACAAGGAAAAATTTCCTTTGTGTTTAAAAATATAATTTGGATGAAAATTTTCACCTAGAATAGATCAAGGACTTATGTTTTGTAATCAAATACAACATGAGAAAGGATAAACTTGACAACACACTAGACACATTTATTAAACACACACACACACACACACACACACACACACACACACACAAAATATAAAAAGAGAAGGAAAAACACAATCCAAAATTGTGTATAAAAATAAACTATTTATAAGGGAGAAGGTGAAACAACAAGACTAAACATGAACATTCATAGTTTGGGGGAAAAATGAGCCCTTGAAAAGTAGTTTTTTTACAATATGAGGACAACTTTGACAATGAAATGGGAAACCATGACAATATTATTTTAATTGTATATATGGGATAAACACGAGGTGTGGGTGGTAATAAAAATATGGAATCAACCACTTGACAATGCATAATTTCCTCAAAAATAGAAGGAATATGCCTCAAATTAATGTTTAGAATACTAACAAAATGAATCATATCTCCCAAGTTTTCACTTTTTCATTTATATTTTGGTTATTTATCTATGAATGGTTGAACCGAATCATATTTAAACATATACAAAGGTGACCTTTAGACCAAAACCTTATGGTGATCAAAATTACTAGAAACTTCTTATTAATTATTGCTTGTTTCTTCTTTAAAATTTTCTTTTCGATTTTTCTCAACATCATCATGTACCTCTTTAGCTTTAATATTAAGCTCACCATTTTCATGAATTATCTCATTTTATTATAAGGAGGTTGAATTTTAATTTTCATTGTGTTCTCTTGTGACTTATTTCTCTTGGGATGAATTTTCAGTAATTTCTTCAGAATATTGAATGAAATAATTTGATTCATCTATTGGAGTGTTAAACATAGTGGAATTAAAATTATCACTTTTCTCTTCAAGACCATGAAATCATATATTTTTCTAATTTCTCCCCAATTGGAAAATTTTGAACTGCTAAAAATTCTCTATGATTAATTTGTATATCTCCATAGACATCTTTAAAAAAATGTACTCTTTTTTTAACATCAATAGTTTCATGAATTATTTTTTTATTCTTGATATGAAGAGGAAACATTTATCAATGTATCATAAATTGAAAATGTCCAATAAAATGCTTATTTATGTTGTTTATGTTAGGGTGTGGAGCTAAAAACTTCACCAAGGAGCATTCATTATCAGGTTCGGGTCTACACAGACACCGGCATCGGTCAGGAGCGACCGACATCGGTCACAGGCAGTTACAGAGATGCCGACGTCAGTAGTGAATCGGCTGACGGCAGTCACAGACAAGCAGAAGGAACCAACGTCAGTTACCTGCGTGTCCAAAAAGCTATTTTCGTGGACAGAAGCGAGTGTTTGCATGATAAGTTTGAGTTGTGGACTCAATCTTGCATCTCTATTATTAGCATTACTATTTTTAGAGCCCTTGTTTAAGTGGTTTAACTGTTTGTTGGAATTACATGCTCAAGTCTCCTAATTCTATATGAAGAAGTAGATCTTCCTAGCTTTGTAGTTGAATTGTAGAAGAATTCATTGTGTGTGAAGAACAGTACAGAATTGAATCAATCCAGGCTTGTTGGAGTTGATTGTTCTTGAGAGAGATAGCTCTTGAGGAATAGAGATCTATTGAGAGATCTATACATCTAGGAGAGGTGTGGAAGAAAGAATCTTTCTTCAATTGTATTCCTTTTGTAAAGAGTTTGTTAATACAAGTTTTTAGGGTGTTTTCTTGTATCTCTTGTTCTTGCTATTATCATTCTAATTACTTGTCAATCTGATTTAATTCTACGTTTATTGCTGTCATAATTGTAATCTATTGTTGGTTTGATCCCCCAACAAGTGGTATCAGAGCCTTGGTTACAGGTTCAGAGCTTGATAATCGATATCAAAGTTCAGGTTCACTAACAGGTAGTTCAGATCTGTGTAGTGTGTATTGATTACAGGTTCTCACAGGAGTTTCTGCAAGGAATTTTGTTTGAGTGGGAGAAGCAATGGCAGATGAAAGTAAATTGAGAATGGAAAAGTTCAATGGCAAAAATTACCAACACTGGAGAATGCAGATAGAGGACTATCTGTATCAGAAAGATCTCTACTTACCGTTAGGAGGTATTGCAAAGAAGCCCAAAGACATGGAGGATGAAGAATGGGAAGTTCTTGACAGAAAGGCTCTGGGTTCTATAAGACTGAGTCTAGCATCCACTGTGATATCCAATTTATCACAGGCAAAGCCTATGGTAGAGTTGATGACTACGTTAGCAAATTTGTATGAAAAACCCTCAGCTTCCAATAAGGTATATCTTATGAAGCAATTATTTAATTTGCATATGAATGAAGGTGGATCTATTTCTACTCATCTGAATGAATTCAATGGTATTGTGAATCAATTAAGTTCAGTGAATATAGTGTTTGATGATGAGATAAAAGCTCTTTTGATATTATGTTCTTTGCCTGAAAGCTGGCATGGCTTAGTAATGGCAGTAAGTAATATTGCATCTGCATCAAATATTTTGAAAGTAGAGGATGTTGTTAGTGTTATCTTGAATGAGGAAATATGTAGAAAAAGCACAAAAGAGGCATCTGAGAATGCTTTAAGTTTTGAGAGCAGGGGAAGGTAGAAAGAGAAGAGCAAGAAAGGCAGAGCAAGATCCAAGTCAAAGGGGAAAGGCAGATCTAAATCTAGAAATGGCAGGAAGCCACAATGCTGGAATTGTGGAAAGATGGGGCACATAAGCAGAGATTGTTGGTCAAAGCCCAAGGAGGACAACCAACATGAAGGAAAGGAAGAAGCCAAGATTGCAGGTATTGCACAGGATGCTTTAATTTTCTCTCTACATAATAATATAGAATCTTGGGTATTAGATTATGGTGCATATTTTCATGCTACTCCTAACAGGGAATATTTTAGTGACTATATCCATGGAGATTTTGGAATAGTGTATCTAGGGGATGATGAGCCCTGTAAAATAATTGGCAAAGGTAAAGTGTAGCTGAAGATGCAGAATAGCAACACATGGGTGTTGAGAGATGTGATGCATGTTCCTAGCTTGAAGAGAAATTTGATTTCTACAGGAAAGTTAGGGGATGAGGGTTGTACAGTAACTCTCATAGCAGAATCTTGGAAGGTGACCAAGGGTGCACTTGTTATGGCCAGAGGTAAGAGAGAAGGTACTCTTTATTTGTGTAATTGTGTTACTAACAAATCTCCTTCTGTACTATCTACTTCAAATGTGGATGCTAAATTGTGGCACTCAAGGCTTGGCCACATGAGTGAGAAGGGGATGTCAATTCTTAAGTCTAAAGGTATGCTTTCAGATTTAAAAGGCATAGATCTAGAGTTTTGTGAGCACTGTGTATTTGGAAAACAGAAAAGGGTTAGTTTTCTCAAAACTGGGTCTACTAAGAAGAGGCACAAGTTGGAGCTTGTTCACACAGACGTGTGGGGACCGGCTCAAGTTACTTCCATTGGAGGATCACAGTACTATGTATCTTTCATAGATGATGCCACAAGGAAGGTATGGATCTATTGTATTAGAAAGAAATATGATGTATTTGATACTTTTAAAGTTTGGAAAGCCATGGTTGAGAATGAAATAGATAAAAGATTAAAGTGCCTGAGATCAGACAATGACGGTGAGTTTTGCAGTCATAAGTTCAAAGATTATTGTTACATGCATAGAATCCGTAGGCAAAGGATGGTTCCAAGGACACCTCAGCAGAATGGTATTGCTGAAAGGATGAACAGGACAATAATGGAGTGTGCAAGATGTATGAGATTACATGCCAGTTTGCCCTTACAGTTTTGGGCACAAGCTGTTGACACTACAGTGTACCTGATTAACAGAGGACCCTCTATAGCTCTAGATGGTGGTATTCCAGAAGAGGCATGGACAGGTAAAAAGGTTGATCTCTCATATCTCAAAGTTTTTGGTTGTGAAGCCTTTGTGCATATAGATAAGGAAAATAGAAAGAAGCTTGATGCTAAGTCTATGAGATGCACGTTTATTGGCTATGGCTCAGATGATTTTGGTTACAGATTGTGGAATCTAGAAACTAATAAGGTAATCAGGAGCCATGATGTTGTTTTCAATGAAAGAGTGATGTATTGTGATTAGCTAAGGAAGTTGAATCAATCTGAGCAGAGCAATGGTGAATTGGATGAGGTGAAAGTCCAAGATGAGCTCGTGGGAAAAAGAAATAATCACTTACAGGAAAACACAGAGACCGACGTTGGCAGGTTAGGAACCAGTGTCGGTAGGACAGAAACTGGCATCGGCCATACAGAGACCGATGTCAGCCGTACAGGTATCGAGGTCAGTCAGGCAGAACCGACGTCGGCCAGTTATAGGTCTACAGGTGATTGAGGTCGGTCACTGTCAGAGAATTTGGGTGGATAGCGTGTTGTGGATGAGTCTCAGACACCCATCAGGAGGTCAAAAAGGGTGAGTAAGCCTCCAATTAGATATTCTCCTTCTTTATTTTATTTATTGCTAATCGATGGTGGAGAACTAGAGAGTTTTGAAGAAGCAATATAGGTGGAGTCAAAGAGTGAGTGGGAGGGTGGCATGGTTGAGGAGTTGGAGTCCTTAAGAGAGAACCAAACATGGGATTTGGTTGAATTGCCAGCTGGTAAGAGAACACTTAAGAATAGATGGACCTACAGGTTGAAGGAAGGTGAGAATGGACAGATGCGATATAAGGCCAGATTAGTGGTAAAAGGATTTGCACAAAAGCCAGGTATTGACTTTGGTGAGATTTTTTCTCCTATTGTTAAAATGACTTCAATAAGGGTTGTTTTGTCTTTGGTTGCTTTTGAGGATTTGCATCTTGAGTAGCTAGATGTTAAGACAGCGTTTCTTCATGGATATTTGGATGAGGAAATCTATATGGAACAGCCAGAAGGATTCAAGGTTAAGGGTAAGGAGAAGTTTGTGTGCAGGTTGAAGAAAAGCTTGTATGGCCTCAAGCAAGCTCCTAGGAAATGGTACTTAAAATTTGACAGGTCTATGACTGAGCATGGCTACAGTAGGTGTCAATCAGACCATTGTGTGTATTTCAAGAGATTTGATAATGGTAGATATATTATTCTATTGTTGTATGTAGATGACATGCTGGTTGTAGGGTCTCACATGCAGGATATCTCAGAGCTTAAGGTAAAATTAGCTCAAACGTTTGCTATGAAGGATTTGGGAGCAGCAAAGAAAATCTTTGGCATGAGCATTAAGAGAGACAGGAAAAATCACAGGTTGATATTGTCTCAAGAAGATTATGTGGACAAGTTGTTGAAACAGTTCAATATGCAGGATGCTAAACCGATAAGCACACCTTTGGCTGGACATTTTAAGTTGAGTAAAGAACAATGTCCTAATTCATATGATGAGGTAGAGTACATGAGTAAGGTTCCATATTCTTTCACAGTAGGGAGTTTGATGTATGCAATGGTGTGTACTAGACTGGATATTGCCCAAGCAGTGGGAGTTGTAAGTAAGTATATGGCCAATCTAGGTAAGGAACATTGGAAAGCAGTTCAGTGGATCCTTAGATATCTGAGAGGAATCAGCAGTAGGCACTTATGCTATGGAGGTTCAGATACTTCTCTACATGGTTATGTAGATTCAGATATGGCAGGTGATTTGGATGGTAGGAGGAGCACTATAGGTTATGTATTTACTGTAGGTGGAACAGTGGTTAGCTGGATATCTAAGTTGTAGAAGGTTGTTGCCTTGTCAACTACAGAAGCAGAGTATATTGCAGCCACAGAAGCTAGCAAGGAGATGATATGGATGACACGGTTCATGGATGAGCTTGGTAGGGAACATGAGAGTTGCAGATTATATAGTGATAGTCAGAGTGCAATCCATTTGGCTAAGAATTCAGCCTTTCATTCAAGAACAAAGCACATACAGCTAAGGTATCACTTCATACGACAGGTATTGGAAGATGGCGAGTTGAAGCTGGAGAAGATCCATATAGATAGGAATCCTGATGATATGCTAACAAAGCCAGTTATAAAGGAGAATTTGAATCTTCATTCAACTTCTATTGGTCTTCATGATTGAGTTGAAGATGGTGGAGCTAGAAGATGTCGGCTGTACAGGTACTGGTGCAGCTGTTTATCTCCAAGTGGGAGATTGTTAGGGTGTGGAGCTAAAAACTTCACCAAGGAGCATTCATTATCAGGTTCGGGTCTACACAGACACCGGTGTCAGTCAAGAGCGACCGACGTCGGTCACAGGCAGTTACAGAGACACCGACGTCAGCAGTGAATCGGCTGACGGCGGTCACAGACAAGCAGTAGGAACCGACATCGGTTACCTGCATGTCTAGAAAGCTATTTCCGTGGAGAGAAGCGAGTGTTTGCATGATAAGTTTGAGTTGTGGACTCAAGCTTGCATCTCTATTATTAGAATTACTATTTTTAGAGCCCTTGTTTAAGTGGTTTAACTATTTGTTGGAAGTACATGCTCAAGTCTCCTAATTCTATATGAAGAATTAGATCTTCCTAGCTTTGTAGTTGAATTGTAGAAGAATTCATTATGTGTGAAGAACAGTACAGAATTGAATCAATCCAGGCTTGTTGGAGTTGATTGTTCTTGAGAGAGATAGCTCTTGAGGAATAGAGATCTATTGAGAGATCTATACATCTAGGAGAGGTGTGGAAGAAAGAAGCTTTCTTCAATTGTATTCCTTTTGTAAAGAGTTTGTTAATACAAGTTTTCAGGGTGTTTTCTTGTATCTCTTGTTCTTGCTATTATCATTCTAATTACTTGTCAATCTGATTTAATTCTACATTTATTGCTGTCACAATTGTAATCTATTGTTGGTTTGATCCCCCAATAGTTTAAAAATATATTTATTATTTATTTCTTATTATTTTTACCACCATATATTTTCAAGGTTTACATATTATTGTTTTAGTCAAAATTTATTCATGCTTTCAACAAAAAAATAAAAACATGGGTAGTGATAACAAAGCTCAAAAAATCATAAGCATGGATTACATTCCACCTTTTCTATGTATCATTTTAAAATAGTCACCAATATTATTTGTTAAGGGGAAGATTCTTATCAATTTGTAGAGATCAAATACACCATTATATCCCTAATGGAGTGAGAACAAAATGTGGGTGGAAGTTTATGTCAAATTTATATTTATTGGTTTCATGACTCACCCAATGAGAAGCAACACAAATTTTACCATAGTTTGAGAAAACACCATTGAGATGGTGACTTTAATTTACATTTGAGAGGGATAAATCCCTCCTAGGATATGTGTATTTTTGGGGGTTTTACGTAATTTTAACCATAAATTACAAAAAAGAAACAAATTTGGGAAAAGTTAGAAGATGATAAAAATGAAAGAGGATAGAGGTGAGAAACTGACAACATAAATAATGTAGGGAACTATCAAGATAAATCAAATTTGAATGAAGTGGTTGTAAATTCTTTATCTCAAAAAAAATAGAAATATGAAAAATAAATGTAATGAACATGAAAGACTTAATTGGAAGCATAAAGTATCCTTCATACTTAGATTTCATACACTTAGTTTAAATCCCATACACAAGTTTTTCAACACAAAGTCTTGAAACACTATAAGTTGTACATAACCAAGAAAAGTGTAAAATATTAATGTATTCTCTATCTTTGAATATAAGTATATAAATATAAAACTAATAGCATCAAAGCTGATGAATCTAAATATTTATATGACCTTATTGCTTACATTTAAATACTTGAATGTATAAAATAACATAACTCACATATAAAATTTTAGTTAGCTCTTCCTCAAGACCTTGAAATAAATAGGAACCCTTTTACAGTTGTCATCTATCCTATTTATAACATATATGAGGAGTAAATGACCTTTCATATATTCAATTTTACCTTTCACATTCTAATTTTTTTACTATTTTATTTTATACAAAATTTTTAAATAGTGACTTAAATAGATCACCAAGCAAGCCTAATGAACCTTATCCTTTAGGTGATAGAGTATAAAAATAGTATGTACCACACCCTAACATATGAAATCAAATTATGAAAATGGGAATATATAAAAAATATAATAATTGGATGCATCAAAAATTCTAAAAAGGTCAAATTATTTACATCATTGTATCACTTGTTTCAAGACATTTCCAAAGCTTCAAATGGGAGCTAAAATGCATTCTAGATGTAAAAGATATGACACAACAAATAATTAATACCTAGAATGATCACGATTTACCATTAGGAAAAATATTATTATTTATTTTACAACAAAAAATTCATTAAAATATCAAATATTTTACATCATTTGATAGATAATTTTAGTACCTTTCCAATGCTTCAAACTAGAGTTGAAATAGAGTGCAAATGTAAAAGTTATGGCAAAAATATGAAACATGTTTTTTTCCCTTGGGGATTGGTGTGTCCTCACATTAGATACATCCATAATGTCCATATATATGTCCTTGGTACATGCACGAATCCATCTCATCATTGAGGTTTTATTGCTTGAAAAACACACCCCATTTTTAGTCTTAAAAAATGGACACTCTTTTGCTTTGGAGTCCAGTCTTATACCTTCTAAGGGTTCATTGTGGTTATTAATTCGAAAAAACTCTCTTGTAAATTCACTAAATGATTAAGTTATAAGTGATTTAATGTGTTCAATTTAATTTACTAGGATTTATTCAATTAAATCTAAGTTTTCATTTATAAATGCATTCATTTAATATATTAATTTGCATAATTCTATTAAGTCTTAGCTTATTCATATGCTTGTCTTTTGAAACACATTTCATAGATTATTTTTAAGACATTTAACCTTAGGTTTATGTAAATTATCAAACTTTTTTATAAGTCTATTTCATATTTTCTTAGGCAATTTGAACCATTTATACTTCACTTTCAATCTGAGCAATTGAATGTTCACAAGGTTTCAATTTTTGGCTTAATCACGTTTTATATAAATGGATGAAATAACATTTTAAATCAATAAAATGGATAACTTTTTGTATGTATCTATTTTATACTTAGTCATTTTTTTACCTTGCACTTAATCATTGGTTTTCAAATTCATTATCTTTATATTCAACTATTTATTATCAAATGTGTAGCTATTGTTTTTAAAATTATGAGTTGCTAACTTGGCCTTTATTCATGTTCCTTATATGTGTTTCATAATGGTCCCAGAGAATTTATTATTTGATGTGGAACCTTCCCATGGATCTTGGCAACACCAACTCACCTAAAAGATAATTTTGGCACTTAGTCAATTCTTTGACTTTCTCCCAAGGCCATGTGTCAGCTTTTCACTACTTCTTGGGACTTAGCTAATTTTATGTTTTTATTCTTCCCAAAGCCATGTGTCATTTTATCATAGTACTTAGAGGTTCCATACTATTCAAAAAAGACTTATAATACTTATAAAGTTTTAGAAAAGCATCTCAGGTCTAGATGGCACTTTTTCACTTCTTCAAAAGACTTAATCAACTTTCAATAAATTACCCCAACATAATCTATTTCAACAAATTTATAATAAATTTGGTAAGAGAGATGATTCCATGTGGTGAAATACTAGTCACCTATAGCTCTCTAACCATCTATGTCATTGAAAATATATCAAACCAGTAGGTAAGTTAGATGTTTCCATGTGGCATCATACTGGTAACTCAGAGACCTAGAGCCATTTATATAAGTTTACAATCCTCTAGGAAAGTGATAAAGTTGTATATTGATGCATGGAATCATCTTGGTGACCCAATTTTATATATATGTTCATGAAAAAGGTGATGATATCATAAATTCTTAATTAAACAAGTGAGTGGGATGATTCCACATGGTGAAATCCCACTACTCCATATAGAGAACAATCATCATACATTTAAAGCCTCAACTATCAGACTAAGAACCAATTAGGAATTTTCATGTGTCACTAATTATATATTTTAGATTACGAACAATTTATAAGTGTCCATGTGTCACCTATCAGAGATGTCAAATCCTAGGAGAGCCTAAACCTATTGCAGCATGCCATGTGTAAAATCCATACAAAGTGGTAAGTTAGTCATTGAGGGCCCATAAAGGTCAGAGTGAATTATAGGTGGCATTGGAGGGGATTATAAAAGGATACCACATTTTCCCAACTAAAAATTCACACTCCCAAATGTCTAACAATGGAGCTATAAGAGCTTGGGGATGTCGACAAGCTGCCAAGTGTCATTTGTGTCTCACTGAAGTATAAGCTGACTACGTAAAAAGGTAAAGACAAGAAAGGCCATGAAGAAGACACATGGTAGGGACCCTATAAGAAATAAAAAATGTTGGTTGTGTAGCCAATGAATAATGAGAATAATATTTATGGCCCATCTACCCATCAAATTCTTCAAAATATAAGATTTGACTATGTGTTTAGAATGGTTCATAGAATCAATTACGAGTGGACCCAAATGATAAAATGATTGAAGGAGAAAAAAATAATGAATGTAATTAAATAAAGAACATGTATTATTCATGAGGATTAATCATGGATCATAAAATACAAACTTGGCCTTAAAGAGGCATGGCAAATAGTTACACAATTTTTAGGCACACCTTCATTCTGTTAGAGATCTTGAGATGTCTATTTGAACATAGTCCCCAAACCATATGAAATCATTGTAAATATTCCATTAGTGGGAAATTTGGACTGAGTTCAAATACCTTAGGCCTATGTGCCTATATAGGATTAATACTTATGTTGTAATAAGGGATGGATCCTTTTATTTTTAGTAAGAGATTAGTGGAATAGACTGGTTGGTTCTCCCTAATTAAGTAGAATAGTCATTTTATTTCATGCATTTTCCTTACTTTATAGAATAGTTTTTTAAGTTGAGTTTATTTAGAAGCTAATTGTATAGTTCATTGATCATTTTATGAATCCTAAATGATCCTTAATAGAAAAATATTTATCTAAAATATTTGTCATGTGATAAACTGGTCTATGCATGTATATGGTGGCCTTATTTTCCTTTTTGGCTCTGCTACTTTGTTATGCATAGTCTTGCACCATCCTTAGTTAGATTTGTGCTAAGACTAATTCAATTAAGGAATAGTCTATACAAATATTCATCTACTCAATAAAACAAGGCTAAATGACATTATAAAGTGGGATCTTTCTTCTATTTTCTTCCTACCCTTCTCTCTTTTAATTTTTTTTATCATAGTGTTAGATTTATTTATCTTAGTTTCTATGTTACAACCTAAGTTTAATGTTTATATTGATTTCATGATCCTTCATTTATCTATTTATAATTTATGCATTACTTAACTCATAACTAATAGATGTTTTAATTTCAAACCAACTATTTATTTCTATCTAGATCATTCTTCTAGTTTTCTAGGTGTAAGTTCTTCATTTCAATGCATATTGAATTATTTTAAATATAAAATGATGACCTTGGACATGGTGTGATCAGAAAGAGCTGAATAGGCTACCCTACATACCAAAATCATGTAACCAAGACTTTGGGTAAGGTTTCTTCTTACAATAAATCCATCCTTTCAAGAGAGGAAGGGACTAATAACCCCTACCTAATTATTGGTTTCATGTAAAAACTCACATCAACATGTTCTATAACTATAATGAGGGATTAAATGGTGTATTCAAAACTTGTTTTATGTTTTTAAAGAGTTTCCTAGTTGTTTTATCTAATCTTAGATTTTATATTTTTAATTTGAGTCTTTTAATGGCTTTATCATGGCTAGGAAGATGTAGTTGTCATGTGTACATTCCAAGACCTTTTCATGACTTGCCTAAGAACCTCCATAGGTTTTATGTGAAGCATATCCATGGTGGGAGCTCAAATATTGATGATTACATCCAAGATTTTAGAGAATCCCTTATCAATAAATAGATTCCACATGATTATGTGGCCTATGGCCTATTCCCCTTTTCATTGGATCAAACTTCTCATACTTGGTACCTTGGTCTACCAAAAAGGTGCATCATGACATGGAAACTGTTTTTATAATCTATTCCTTAACCATTTTATTGTGCTCATTGACCCTTGTATCTTGCTCTACCAATTTTACATAGTCTGTCAAGAGACTAATGATCCAATTAGTGTATTTAATCATATATTCGATCAACTATACACAAAAATGGGGTTATATCTTTAATCATTTGATCCTGTAACTACCATGTTCATTAAAACAAACCCATTTGTTCTTGACTCATTTGTGTCAGTCTATTAAAAAGCTATCAGTGTACAGTAATAGTTAATGAATCAAGATATTTCACAATAAAATCCTTTAAGTTGTATGCATGCAAGTCAACCCATGGACTAATTTATGATTTATTGCCAAGCATTACCCTAAGCCATCACATAAAAAAAGTTACCTGTGAAAAATGAGAGCCCTACTTATGTATTTAATGTATATGACTCTATTAATTATGTGTAAAATTAATAAGTTAATTCTTATGATGTTATTGATTTTGTATCTTTTGGTATTATTACTAATCAAATACCATATATTATAGGAGACAATCAAGAGGCAATGTGAAATTTGATATGTGATGTTGCATACCATAGTACATCATGTAGAGTCTATGAATCAATATGCAATACTAATGTAGAGATGATCATGCATGCTAAGGAAATCCCATATCACAAGTTGGATCCATTATTTGAATGCTACAGTAGTAATTATGATGACTCTAAAGATGAAGAAGAATCCATTATAGGAGGCAATTTGGTGGCTAAAAATTAAATTGATAAGGAGATATTAACCTAGAATGAACAATCTCACATCTCTTGTAATCATCTAAAAAAAATCAAAGGATTTGGAGCCATTAGATGAGAAAGAGGCATCCTATATACTTGAAAAATCTTGTCAAATACTTCCACCACTTGATTTAATGGATTGATCCAAGATGGTCAACATCTCTATGGTAATAATGAGACTTTACCTCCATTATTAGTACAAAATGAAGTAAAAGAAGTAAACCAAGAAGAAGGTGGTTGTCTCTATGAAGAGATCAAGTTTGAAGATTCCAAAATTTATGATATCTCTCCTCAGTATAGCCTTGCCTCCAAATCAGTTTATATCACTCAAATGCTTCTCTCAACAACATAAGTAATCAAAATGTGAAGTCATGAGCATAGTGTCTTGAATGAATAAGTAATGATAATGGAGGTTCAATCCAAGAATGACCTTATTCATCCTATATATCCACATACTTTATCCACTAATGACAAATTAAAAAACTCTCTGATAGAGAAAGAATCTAAAACACTCCCATACCTTATAGATGCTAAGGACAATAAAGGGCATGTAATGTAAGAATGTATTTACATCAAATAGTATAAAACAAGTGACTTATCTATTGGATTCCACCATCAATAACATGCCAAGTTTAGGTTGGATCTTCCAATCAGTATGATATGTATGAATACCCAACCCTATCCTTCACTACATTATAATGAATGGGATAATGTATGTTCTAAACACTATCCCTCGTACTTTATACAATATTGGTTCAAATATAATGTAGGATTATATAGTCCTAGTTTATCTAAATTGCATGAATTAAACATTATTAAATCTTAGTGGGAAATTTGTTTACATCATAGATGGAAGCATAGAATAAAATAGGTGTTCCCTCTACCCTTATAAAAATCCTAAATAATGAGATGTCTAAATAATTTAAGTATGCATATGTTTGAGAACCTATGTAAATAAATCATATTTTCCTTTTAGTTTGTTTTTTAATTGTCCTTCCTATCCCTTTCTATTAGTTAGGTTTCCTTTTCCTTATTTTGTTTTTATTTTTTCCTTCAATTTTTGTCCTCAAGTTCCCCTTTGCTAATTGAATACATGAAAGGAAAAGATGTTGAAAGAGTAACATATATGGCACTCAAAGAACCTAATTACAATTTTACTTGCATATTTTGCATGAAACTATTGTTTTTGCTTGGGTCATTTCCTAAATTCCAAAGGCCAATGATTCATTAAAAAAAATGAATTTATAAATATTATTTTCTTGATTAAATCCATCAAATGAACTTATATAAATATCTAAATAAATATGCAACATTTCTTTAATTCTATTTGTATTGAGTTTTCATGAAATTTATGGTTTCCTTATACCTACGGATTAGTCCCCAATCCTCTAAGATGAATTTTAAAATATCCTTTCAAAATAATTGAGCGAAAATTTAAATCTAAAATTCTCTCCAAAAGAGTGATCTTGGCAACCTCCACCACAAGATTTCCATCCTGGTTGGTAGTGGAACATGGAATTTTAAAGGAACTAGAACTATCTCTATTAGGGATATAAATGCTTGGTTGGTAGTAGATAAATGCCCACATCACTTCACTACAAAGATAAATTATAAAATATTTTTTCCTTTAATAATTTTATCCTGATACAAATCTAAATTATTGTGTGAATGTAAATAAAAGGAATCAATCACTTGATCACACACATAGATGGTTTTGATAAGATTATAACTTAGTATGTCACTTTTTATTATAAAATTTAGTGCCTATTAAATTATATTTTGTTTTTAGTAATAGCTTGTAGCTAATGATTTTTATTCTTGTGAAATCAAAACTTATGGATCTTTGAGATACTTGGGAGTATTTCCTAACATGAGTTTCCATTTTTTGTATCTTGTACAACATGCCCCATTTTCAATCTAAAAATGGGGATAAAATTTTTATTTGGATTCTAGTCTTATATATTTCAAGGGTTCATAGTGGTTGTTGATTCAAATCAACCCTCTTGGTAATTCACTAAATGATTATGTTATAATTGACTGAATGGGTTCAATTTAATGTCTTTGGATTTCTTCAATTTAGTCCAAGCTTTCATTTAGAAATACATTCATTTAATATCTAAATTTACATAATTTTATTAAGTCTTAGCTTATTTTTATACTTGTGTTTTGAAACACATTTTACATCTTCCCTTTAGACTATTTCAACTTTCTTAGAAGTCCATTACTTTTTTTTTGGGAAATTCCATCCATTTTAACTTCAATTTCAATATAAGTGGCTGAATGTTCATAAGGTTTCACTTTTGACTTATTAAATTTTTATTTAAATGGATGAAATACACTTTTAAATTAATAAAATGGATAAATTTTTTAGGGTTCTATTTTATACTTAGTCATTTTTTTGATCTTACACTTATCTTTTGGTTTTCAAATTCATTGGATTTGAACTTAATCATTTATTTTCAAATAGGTATCCATTATTTTTGAAATTATATGTTTATAAATTGTCCTTTATTTATGTCCCTTTTAGGTGTTTTACCTTATTCATATAAAATTTCTTCTTCCACTTGGAACCTTCATGTAGCACTTGGCAACTCTAACTCGACTGAAAGAGACTTTGGGAACTTAGTCGATTCTTCAAATTTTTCCTAGAACCATGTGTCACTTTTCTTCTACATATCAAGACTTAGCCAATTATGTGTTTTGATGATTTATAGAGTCATTTTTCATATTACCATATCACCCATAGGTTTATACCTATTCAAAAGGGACTTTCAACACTTATCTAATTTCATAAAAGCATCCCAAGGCCATGTAACACTTTTTTACTTCTTTGAAAGACTTAATCAATTTTCAAGAAATCACCCTAGTGGAATCCATGTTAGTATATTTATAAGAAATTATATTAGTGGGATGATTACACATGGTGAAATATTGGTGAACCAGAGCCCCAAATCCATCTGTATAGTTAAATATCTCTTAAACTAGTAGGTAGGCAACTATTTACAGATGACATTATCCAAATGACTTGGAGCACCATAACCATCTAACAAGTTTATAATCCTCTAGGAAATTGGGTAAATTGGATGTTGAAAAGTCATTATCCTAGTGACCCAAATCCCTAGAACCATATGTATAAGTTTATAATCCTCTAAGAAAGTGGGTAAACATGATGTTTCCAAATGGCATCATCTCGGTGACCTGCTATCTTGGAGATTTATTTACAAGAGGTGATGATGTCAATAATTTTATAGCAAGTGGGTGAGTATGATGATTCCATGTGGGAAAATATTGTTACTCTGTATAAATTAAAATGAACATGCACATGAATCCTTAGATAACAAGCAACAATCAGATCTATCAATTTGAGAATCAGTTAGAAGTGGATGCATGTCACCTATTAGAGACATCAAAGCTTAGATATTTTAGACCTATAATAGCATAGCACATGGAAAATCTATAAAAAAGTGGTAGGTTAGTCATTGTGGGCCTATACAAGTAAGAATGAAGTGTAATTGGCATTGAATTGGTTGATAAAAGGATGTCACATGTCCCTAATTGACACTTGACCCTCCCAAACATATACAATATAGCTATGAGATCTCAAGGGCATTGACAAGATACCTAGTGTCAATTGAAGCCCACAAAAGAAATTTGTTATTACATGTCAAAGGTAAAGATGAGAGAATATGATAAGAATCCACATAATAGGGACCCCATCAAAACTAAAAACATATTGGAGGCATAGCAAAAAAATCATGAGAATAAAATTGATGTCCTATCTACATATCAAAATTATAAAACTATAGGATTGAAGTATCAATTCATACTGATTCACAAAATCAATTATGATGTGGTCCATAATGGTAGAATGATTAAGGGAGTAACACATATCATGAATGGAATGAAAAAATTAACATGGAATATGCATGACGATTAATCATGGAGCATAAACAAAAAATTCAGCCTTGAAGAGGCATAATAAATGATTAGGAAAATTATAGGCACACCTTCAGTCTATCATAGATCTCAAGTTTCCTACTCAACTACGCTCTATCAAACATATGGAATTATTGAAACTACTCCATTAGTTTGGAAATTTGATTGAGTTTGAACTCATCAGGCCTGCATGCCTATATAAGATCAACTCTTACATTTTAATAAAGTTTGTATCCTTTTAGTTTTATAAATATAGTAGTGGACTATATTGGGTGGTTCTCCCTAATTAAGTAGACTAGTCATTTTATTTCATGCATTTTCACTATTTTTTAGAATAGTTTTTTGAGTTGAGGTTATTTGGAACTTGATTTTATATCTCACTAATCATTTGATGAATCCCAAATGATCCTTAATATAAACATCTTTATTTGAATACTTTGTCACGTGATAAACTTGGTGTACACATGCATATGATGACCTTATTTTTTCCTCTTTGGCTGTACTACTTTGTTCCATACACTCTTGCACAATCCTCAATTGGATTTGTGCTAAGTCTAGCTAATTAAGGACTGTTCTACACAAAGATTTTTCTTCTCAATAAAACAAGGTTGCCCAAAATTAGAAATCAAGATCTTTCTTCTCTTTTCTCCCTACCATTCTCTCTTTTGACTTTTTTTTATCATAGTGTTAGATTATTTTAGCTTAGTTTCTAAGTTTTAATCTAAGCTTCATGTTTATTTTGATTGATTTCTTGTTTATTTGTGTAATCCTCATTTATGCATTATTGAGCTTATAAATTATAGATGTTTTCATTTTGAATCAGATATTTATAGTTAGTTCATTTTTCTACTTTTATATGCATAATATATTCATTTTCAATGTATATTAACTTGTCTTAAATACACACCAAAGACCATGGATATGGTATGGTCATAACGAGTTAACTGGGCTACCTTATGTACTAAGACCTGGTAACCTAGACCTTAGGGAAGGTTTAATTCTTATAATAAGTCCTTTTTAGTAGTGGAAAGGACTAAAAAACCCTAACTAATTATTGGATTCATTTCAAAACCTACATCAACATGGGGTCCCTTTGGATGACCTTAAAAATTCCATTTCTCTAGTCTTGATCATTTTTAACTCCAATTGCATTTGTAAAAACCATCTATTATGTTTAGACCCATAATGTATAAATAAAATATCTGAAATTCATTTAAACATTAATAAAAACAAATTTTAAATTTGAAATATATGATAAAACATATAAATTTCACTTGATTGGCCCTTTATCCCCACTAGCTTCAAAGTTTTAGATCTTTGATGTGAAAAATATAAGAACTTTGGGACTTTAAGGTATAAATAAAATGTTATAACCTAGATAATATATGTCTAGTACATCAAAAAATATCCAAAATGGATATTTTATGTGAAATTTATGCTTAAATAGATATTTTTCACCTTATTGGCCCTTTATCCCTACTGGCTCTGAAGTTTTAGATATCTGATGTGAGAAATATGTGATCTTTGGTACTCTAATATATAAATAGAATAGGATACACTATATAATATATATAAAACACATAAAATTAGAGCCAAAATGGAGATGGATGTGAAACTTATGCTAAAATGGAGAATTTGAACCTGAATGGCCCTTTGTCCAAGTTGGCTCCAGAGTTCTAGATATTTGGTGTAAAAAATATATACACTTTGGGAATATGGTGTTAAATAAATAAAATCCCATATAAAATATATATCCAACTCATCAAATAAAACAAATGGATATTGGATGTGGAATTTATGCTAAAACATATAATTTGCACCTGATTGGCCCTTTATCCATATTAGATCTAAAATTCTAGATATTTGGTGTGCAAATTATAGACACTTTATGAAACTAATGTCTGAAGAAAATATGATCCAAAAGATAATATATATCTGACACATAGAATTATAAAAAAATTAGAGATCATATGTGAAAATTTATGTGAAAATAGATAATTTGCACCTAATTGTCAAAAGGTACGTGATTTCTCTGGTTTCTCCAAAATTAAATTTCTGAAATTGAAACATGCATAAAAATTGGTACACCCATTAGGTTCCAACTAATATAGTTATAAATTTATGTTTTTTTAAAATTAGTTACCAGATTTTTTGAAATTTCATGAATTAAAATTTTGGGTACAACAAGATTGCAACACTAGCATGTCTTGATAAAGATTTCTAGGGGCCACTACTAACATGGTTTTATATACCACCCTAGGATGGATGGCCAGGAAAAAAGACCAAATAAATTATTTTAATAAATTATGATAATAAATGTGATATATCATTATAATTAGTGGTAATAATAACTCCACTTAGTTAATTTCACTTACAATAATACTAAACATTTAGCTATCAAGATGGATCCATTTGAATCCTTGTATAAACATAGATGTCAAACTTCCCTTAGTTATAAAAGTTTTAAAATAAGGTTTTTAAAGTATTAAAGCATTAAATCAATCAATAAAATGTCTCTTATTCATTGAATATTCAAGGATACCTCTAATGGGCAAAAAAGGTATGCATATATGAAGAGAACTCTTAAAGAGTTTGAGAAATGAAACAAAGTTTTTTTAGAGTAAGACTTCAAAATATACCCATCAAGTTTGAAAATATTCAAAAATAACTAATTAATTTTTCATGTAATTCAAAATTTAATAAAATATTAGTTTCATTGCTTATTGTCTAACTCTCTCTTTTTCTATCTATAGTTCTTGATGTGTTTCATATTGCTTTATTAAGGAAATATGTATTTGATCCATCTCACATATTAGATTGGAATAATATATAGGTTTTGGATGATGAGATAATATATTTGGATCTATTTAAAATTATATCACATTATAGTGTTAAGTTGTGAAGCTATGATATATAAGTATTAGTCCAATACATAAACTTTGGGAAGATGAAAATATTTTCTACCAGCATTATCCTCACTTATTTGTTTAGGCATCAGGTGCCACCTCATTCAAGGGGGTGATGATGTAACACATTAGGTTTATCCTCCTAGATAAGTGTGAATTGAGGACCCTTTTTCAATAAACTAATTTTTATTTTATTAAGATTAATTGTACTAGTTGTATATGTTTACTTGCATTTGTTTAATTCCTCAATTGACACAACTTATTTATTTTAATTATTTAATTTATCTTTATATATTTTTATTAAATTATTTATTTATATAAGTTTTAATACTTTTATATTTTTCATTCAAGTACTATTGATTTCAATGTGTGTGTTTCAGGTGGTACTATCTGATGGGAATGAGATAATCCTAGTAGTGGAGATTGAT
>JARHVA010010596.1:2500-15000 GCA_037957365.1 Torreya grandis
TTCTTTATTATTCCAATAACAAAATATGATAAACAAATTGAGCTCAAAGTCTCAGAAGTGCTTTTCAATTTGGGTAGAGTTTCGTTCTAATTGTCAAAAAAGAGATATATTTACAATAGAAGAGAGTCCCTTATATAGCCTCTTCAAGAAGGACTCAGGAACAATAACACATCATGTTGCATTAAATTTTGTTAAGAAGGCAGGATGGAACTTAGGGGCATCTACCCATTTGATTTTCTCAATGTAGAGAAACAAGTCACACTATTAAAAGTTTACATCTTTCAATGTCCACCTGGCAATCTGATCCTTCTTCATCATTCCTCCTTTTCTAGTTATTTAAATTAGGTCCTCGATTCATTTCAATGCTCTGTTCCTTAGTCACTTTTTGATGGTCTTTAGTAATTGACGCATGGCACATTCCACTGCTAAACAGGTGAATACATGTGGTAAATTCTATGAGACTCTGAGAAACATTTATTGACAGAGGCTTTGAAACCTATTAGAAATTTAGAATTGCGGATGCAGACACGTGTCCCTCTCTACAGAGTTATAATGGAAAAGGTGGCAGCTTTCACTTGTCTTTGGAGAGTTAGGTGGATGATGACACATGGCATGTTTTGCTTTCTTCAGTAGCTCACTAGGGGTCCAACACAGTCTTTATGAAAATAAGAAGTAGGAGGAAGAAATAGTAGAGATTGACACTTGTCAGCTTTTGCCAAATTTTACAAGGGACACTTGGCACATTCCACTTCATTTAGTCACTCATCCCTAGGTCCACCATGGTCTTTGCTGGAAATAGTGAAGCTAAGAGAAGAGATTTTGGATATTGACACTTATAGGCTTCTGACAAGCTTCAAGAGGGACACATGGCAATATCTTCCAATTCATAGAAACAAAGTTTAGTGAGGCTTGGTCATCGACACTTGGCAGCATCTGCAAGATTCTATTGGGATTTTATCTCTGTCCATTTGTTTTCCTTGGTCACTTTTTGCCACGAGAATTCCCTTTGCAAGGGCACTTGTGTCTTTGACTCTTGGGGCACTCCTTTGAACTTTCTCGCTTGAACCAATCGTTGAACCAAGTTTTGGTTCAACGGTTCAAATGAAGCCTTGAACAGATTGACGAACCGTTTGATTGAACTAAAGGATGAATCAAAGCATTGAACTACTTGATTGAACCTGCCTTTGAACCATTTGACATTGAACCAAAGGATGAACCAAATGTTGAACCTACTACTTGAACTCACTTTTCAACATTTTTGTTTAAACCAAGGTACTAAACCAATCTCAAAAATTACCAAGTGTTAGAAACCAATTCTTTTGATTGAACCCACCTACAAAGTCTGTATATTTAAGCCTAAAAAATGAGTAATTTGAATGCCCAAGACAAATTTTGAAAAGGGAAGAGAAAATTTTGGTCTGTAAGACCAAATAGTTCAAATGTTGTACCAAAAATGAGTGATATTTTTGGGGGACAACAATATTGAACAATCCTTAAGATTATGTCATTAACTTAGTAGAGGGACCCTATTTTTTTTGCAAATCAAGATTTTTTATAAAAAATTTACATCTAAGTTTTAATCTTGAGGTAGAAAATATCAAGTTTATGCCAATTTGGTTACATCACTCAGGCTTCCCAATTGAATACTAGGAGGAATACCTCTTTATCAACATTTACAAATCATTCAGATACTTGATACCTTTTGATTCAGGCTCTAAAGCTAGATTTAGACTAGTTCATGATAGATTTTATGTCAACACTTTTATGAATCAAGATATTCCTTCTTCAATCTTCCTTCACACTCCCTATGGGATCATAAATCAAAAAATTAAATTTTAAAAATTGGTTATTTTGTGTGATAAGTGTCATAAATTGGGTCATTCCTCAAAAACATGTATCCTTTATTCTAAATCGACGTAAAGCAAGCCTTCCTAGAAAAAGAAATGGGGGTTATATTTTAAATAAAAAGAAAAAAAATAGATTATAGAGGTTGGCAACAAGGAGGTGGTAGGCATAGAAATAAGGGAAGATAATGTTATAGACAAGCTGACATAAAGAACCACTAATAGAGTAGCACAAAAAATGGATGGCCCTTTAAATACTCTAGAAACATTAAAGCCAAAGTTTATGCCCAAGAAATATCACCACTGTACTTAAAAAAGGGAGGATGAAGATGTCAATGTTACTCAAATTGATAATAATGATTCAAATAAACCAAAATTGGTTATCCCTCAATCTCTGAATCAGTTTGACATTTTAGTGAAGCTTCAAGAGATGCAACTTCAGGTTAGTAATAAGAGCAACTTGGAAAAAATAGATATGCCATATTTTCTAAACTACACAATTGATATTTATCTTAAAAGTTCTCAAGAAGAAGTTAAGGATTCATAAGAGATTTCATCTATGCCTATGAAAAACCAAATAAAATTTCAATACTAATATCATTACTAGTAGAGGAATCAAAGGTTGTACATATAAGACACCCTTTAAATTTGGAAAATCTTCTAAAAAATAAATTTTCAAAAAACTTATAGGTGAAGATATTGTAGATGGGATCCAAAAAACCCTACCATTGAAAGGAAGCACCTCTATTGTTAGTTGATAATGTTGCTTTACTCTTGGAATGTCAAAGGATTGCATAGTTATTCAAAGCAAAAAGTGTTTAAGGATTTTATAAGGACTCATAAACCCATTATTCTAACAATTCAAGAATACAAATTAGAGGATAATTTATTTATGAATCATAAGAAAACCTATTGGAATGAAGTTAGAATTGCTTGTGTTAGTGCTTCAGGGGATTCTAGTGGGCTTATCACTTTTTGGGATCCTAATTTCTTTATGGGAAAGCTATTCTTAAATCTCAACATTATGTGGAATTTCTTTTTATAGATATGAAATATATTAAACAATGGATATTCTCAAATATATATGCTCCTAATTATACATTATCTTGAAGAAAATTTTGAGAAGATATTAGAATTTTCAGAAATAATTTCAAAGATTTCCCTTAGATCATGGCTAGAGATTTCAAATCTTCATTACATCCAAGAGATAAAAAAGGAGGGAAATTTTCTTTTTTGATAGCACAGAGGATTTGTCATCTCTCATTTCAGATACAAGGTTGATAGATATGGATATAAGAGGACCTAAATTCACATGGAGTAATAATAGATTGGGATATAATCTTATTTAATGTAGGTTGGATAGATTTTGTGTTTCCTTGGAGTGGTTAATGATTAAAGATTTGTATTTAAAGGCATTTTTATGGATTAGATCGAATCATAACCCCCTTGAATTGAGTTTTGTTGATCAAGATAACAAGGAAAATATAAATCCTTTTAGGATGGAACACATGTGGTTTTCCCAACTTGACATATATGATCGAATATTATAGTGGTGGTCATTTAATGTAAATGGTTCAACAATGTTTAAGCTAGTTGAAAAAATAAACCATTAAAATCAAAAATCTCTAATATTGAAGAAGAGATTGAAAATAATGGGTATGACATTGAATGCAAAATAAGGAAAGACAATTCTTATGTGAATATCATACCAGGGATATGAGGGTTAAAACACTTGGGAGACAAAAAATCATAAATATTTAGCTCAAGGAAAGGGATAGAAACACTCAATTTTTTTGCATGTCTACTTTAAACCATAGAAAGCATAATATCATTAAGGAAATCACTAATAATAAATGCAATAAAACATCTAATTATGATTGCATTAATCATGAAAGTGTTAATTTATTAAAAAACTTGTTAAAAAATGATTTTAAGAAAAACATAGGTTTAAATGAAGAATTATTTCATGTGATCCCCAAATTTGTTAATTAGGAAGAAAAAGATTTTCTTATAGCTATCACTACAAATGAAGATCTAAAGTTTTTTCTTTCCAAAATGAATCTTGACAAAACCCTAAGTTTAAACGATTTTCCAATCATTTTTTTCAAAAATTCTAGGACATAATAAAAGATGATGTTGTTTCTACTATGAATGAATTATTTTCTTTAGCAAAACTATTAAAAGAATTCAATCACACATTTTTAGTGATAATCTCTAAGAAGGAAGGAATAGATAATTTATCTAGATTTTAACCTATCAGTCTTTGTAATTCCATTTAAAAAATAATTGCTAAGCTGATAACATTGAGGTTGTAGACAATAATGGAAAATATTATTTAGTCTTAACAAGGTGGCTTTGTTCTTGGCAAACAAATTCAAGATGATGTTATTTCTGTTCATGAATTTATTCACTCAATGGACAAGAGTAATAAGGTTGAAATGATCCTAAAGTTGGACATGACTAAGGCATATAATCGATTAGATTGGAGATTTTTGTATAGAGTGCTAGCTCAATTTGGCTTTCAAGGTAAATTTCAAAAAATCATCAGATCTTCCATTTCCACTTGTATATTGTTAGTGATTTTTAATGGTGTTGCCCAATGTTTCTTCAAAAGTGCCAAAGGAGTAAGATAAGGGGACCCCATCTCCAATTTTTTATTCATCATCATAGCCAAGTCTCTTAGTAGATTCATATGTAAATTAGTTAACTAAGCTAAGCTAAAAGGCTTTAGACCATATTTATTTATATAACCTATATCCCATCAACAATTTTCAAATGACACCATTCTTATAGTTGAGGCTACAATTCAAAAATCTAGGACTCTAAAAATAGTTGTGGTAATGTATGAAAAGGATTATAATCATAAAGTTAAATATGATAAGAGCTCAATCTTTTTATTTAATACTCCTGCTACTAGACAAACTAGAATTTCTCATTTTCTAGGCTGCCAAACAAAATTCTTACCTTCAACCTACCTTGGCATGCCTCTCTTTAGTAATCATCTTTCATTATCTAAGTGAAATCTGATTATTGATAGATTTCAAAAGAAGCTTACAGGCTAGAAATGTAAATTCCTATCTCAATAAGGTAAAATTTTTCCTTTCAAGAGTGTCTTCCAAAGTCTCCCTATGTATCTCCTTTCTCTTTTCAATCCTCCTAAGAGCATTGAAGAGAAGATAAAAATTCAACATAATTTCTTATGGTTTGGAACTGAAAAGAGCAATAGATTCCATCTTGTAGATTGGAATAAATTTTGTGTTCATAGAAAATATGGTAGTCTTGGCCTTAGGAACCTTCAACTGATGAATGAAGTGCTTATTTCAGTTTTTTTGGATATTTGTTAAGAAAAATACCACCTAGGCCAAAATTCTAAGTTTCAAATATTTAGAAAGTTGTGATCTAATGTGCATATTTATTGAAGATCAATTTATCAGTGTTAGGGAATTTTGGATATCTAGATAGGAAATATTAATTTGAATAAATAAATTAATGTAGAATAAACACTAAAGAGGAAATATTCAAACAATAAGAGGAGACACAAGATTTAATATGGCTCACCCAATGTGGGCTACATCCACTAGAAATAGCTAGTCCTTATTATTCAGTCCAGCAAAAACCTATCACTCTCATAGTGTTACCATTATTAAAGATAATCACCATTAAAATGAGCCACACCTCACATCTCTTAGGGTTTTTATTATTTTATGGAAAAAAAGAAAAACACTTTAACTATACTATTAGATCTATAGCCTAATAATGATCGGCCCAAATTTCATAATGTATAAATACATACAAAATATGGCTTGCAAGGGGGGTGAAGCCCCCCTTGCAACCCCCATTTTTATGAGTTTTAACCAATAAGATAAGGCTCCAAAACTAATAATTAGGGGCTTACACTTGGAGACTGATCATTGTAACTCCATCGCTACAGCTCTTATTTGGACTTTTCTTCTATCCTTAACACTTGCTTGTTTCTCCCTCTTAAAGCTTACTCTTGAAGACCAACCAAAACTAAATGAAGATTTAACTTCTCTTTTGTCACTATTTTATTCAACATATCTATAGGATTTTGACTTGTATGGATATTTTCTAACTTTACTTAACCATCCTCTAATATCGATCATATGAAGTAATACGTAAGTTGAATGTGCTTGGTTCTCAAATGGATTATTGAATTTTTTGCTAGATGTATGCCACTCTAACTATAGCTAAACAACCTATGATCCTATTTCTCTTTCCCAAACTCTCCCATGAATTAGTCATCCATATCATTTCTTTTCTAGATTTAGTAACTATAATATACTTTGCATCAATAGGAAATAGGGTGACAATCTTCTGCAGTTTAGATATCCAACTAAATATAACTCCACCAACTATAAATATATACCTTATGGTTCTCCTCCTACTATCCAAATATCCATCCATATCCACATCCATATACCTTTATAAATATATATCTAACCCTCCATAACATAAGTGCCTACTACTAGTCCCTCTCAAGTATCTGAGTACCCACTACAATGCTTTTCAATGTTCCTTGCCTAGATTGGCCATATACCTACTTACAACTCCCACTACATGTGCAATGTATATCCTAGTACAAACCATCACATACATTAGGATCCCTATTGTTGAATCATAAGGAACTTGTGACATGTATTCAGTCACATCCTATGTCTTGGGACACTAAGCCTTGCTCAATTTAAAGTGTCTTGACAAAGGTGTGCTAATAGATTTAACACTCTACATATGAAACCTCTCAAGCACCTTATTTATATAATCCACCTAAGACAAATTAAGTGTTCAATTTTTCCTATCTCTAGTAATACTAATCCAAAGGATTCTTTTAGCTACACCCAAATCCTTCATCATGAATGTGTTAGATAGTTTCATTTTCAAATCATTAATGTCTAGTAAACATGGTCCTAAAACAAGCATATCATCTACATATAGTAACAAAATAATATATCTACCATTATCCATTTTATTTAAATATATGCAAAGGTTAGATTGACATCTAGTAAAACCATGTTTAAACATAAACCTATCAAATCTCAAATACCATTTCCTATGATCTTGCTTGAGGCCATACAAGCTCTTTCTCAACTTGCACACAAGTTTATCCTTACCTCTAACCTCATAACCTTGCATTTGTTTCATGTATATCTCCTCATCTAAGTCACCATGAAGGAATTTAGTCTTAACATCAAGCTTCTCAAGATGAAAATCCACTAGAACTACCAAAATTAAAATAGTTTGAATAAGAGTCATTTTTACTATAGGAGAAAAAACTTCACTAAAATCAATACCTCATTTCTGTGCAAAACCTTTTACCACTAGCCTCACCTTGTATCTTTTCTTTCCACCCTCTTCTTACTTCAACCTATAAAACAATTTATTTTGCAATGATTTATTACCAACTAGTAACTCAACCAAATCCCATGTCTAATTTTTTACCAAGGAGTCCATCTCCTCATCCATGCCATGCTCCCACTGCCTTTTTGTATCTACCTACAAAGCTTCTTCAAAGCTATCAAGTTCACCACTATCAGTCATCAATGAATAATACAATGAAAGAGAAAACCATTTAGGAAGCCTACTTGCACTTTGTGACCTCCTCAAGGGTGTTTGAGGCTCATTAATACCTTGACAATTTTTTGGTAATAGTGACTGACCATAGTCATTAGTAGGTGATTCTAGAATAGAGCCTGATATAGGTTGTCAAGCACAGTCAGGGTTTCCTATAGGTATGATAACTTTGGAAGGCCTGTGACCAACCTTGGTACTTGTTGGTGGTTGTTTCTTATCTAAAAATGCATCTTCAAACATATTTATTAGCCTATTCATTTTTTTCTTCTTCTCACCAACAATGGATCCCTGTACATTTTCCTCTCATTCCACACTACATCAAAAATTCTAATTATTTTCTTTTCTTCTAAATCTCAAAATCAAAATATAAAATCATTATAGACATAACTAATAAATGTGCACCTCTTGGATTTTGCATCTAATTTATTTCTATTTTCCTTATCTATGTACACAAATGATTTTTAACCAAAAATTCTCAAAAATGAAAGGTTTAACTTTTACCTATCCAAACCTCTTCTAGGATTACACCATCCAGAGCACTAGAAGGTGCTCTATTAATCTGGTAAACCATAGTACCTATAACTTCTACCCTAAATTGTAAGGGTAAATTGACATGTAACCTCATACTTTGTGCACACTCCATTATTTTTCTATTCATCCTCTCTAAAACAACATTTTTTTGTGGTGTCCTTGGAACCATCTTCTCCCTACAAATTCCATTTAGAGAATAATAGCCATTGAATTCATTGCTACAATACTTGCCACTATTGTCATATCTAAGACATTTCAATTTTAGGTCAGTCTCATTCTCAACCAAAGCCCCCCATTTCTTAAAAATGTCAAAAACATTAAATTTATTCTTTATAGAGTAAACCCATACCTTTCTAGTGCCATCATTAATGAATGCAACATAATATATAGAACCACCAAAAGAAGCTACCTATGTTGGTCCCCACACATCCATATAAACTAGCTCCAATTTATGCTCCTTCTTGGTTGCTCCAACTTTGAGAAACCTCACCTTTTTTTATTTACAAAATACACAACACTCATATAAATCTAAATCAATGCATTTAAAATCTCATAACTTACCCTTTGATTTGAGAATCCTCATTCCTTTCTCACTCATATGCCCAAGCCTATAATGTCATAAGCTTGCATTTACATCTGAAGTACTCAAATTAGTAGAGGAATTGGTAACACAAGTATTCAAATAAATATTTCCTAATCTCATACCTCTAGACACAACCAATTGTCCCTTGGTCACTTTCAAACAATTTAAAGTGACTATGACCATACAACCCTCATCTCTAAGTTACCTTGTAGAAATCAAATTCCTTCTCAAGATTGGTACATGCCTGACATCTCTCAACACCCATGTGTTTCCATTATATAGTTTGAGATGAACATTTCCATTTCTAACAATGTTTCATGGCTCATCATCCCCAAAATAAACATGTCCAAAATTACCCTAGACATAATCTATAAAATAACTCATATTAGGAGTAGCATCGAAGGAGGCTCTAGAATCTAAAATCCATGATTTTAACTTATTATCCAAAGAAAGTACAAAAGCATCTTACAATATATAATCTACAACATTAGCTTCTTTATTACCTTATTTTTGATCCTTGTTCTCACTTGACCAATACTCTTTATTTATCTATCCTCTCTTCCCACATTTACAACATATAATGTCACTCCTAGATTTGGATCTAGGCTTATTTGATTTGGATCTCCCACATGCCTTACTCTTTGATCTCTCCTTCTATCTACCCTTAGTTTCAAAATTGAAGGCATTTCTTGATGATTCACCTTTGATTTTCCTATGAATTTCCTCATTTAGGATAATACCCACAACATCATCAAATTTTAAAACATTGGTAGAAGATGCAAAATTACTAATAGCTATTACTAAGTTATCCCAATTATCTGGCAATGAAATCAAGATCAAGAGTGATTTCACCTCATCCTAAAAATAAATTTTTATAGAGGCTAATTGATTTATAATAGAATTGAATTCATTCAAGTGGGTAATCATAGATCCACCTTCTTGTATTTTTAAACTAAATAGTTGTTTCATTAAATATACCTTATTTGAAATAGATGGATTTTCATACAACTTTTGCAAAGTCTCCATTAACTCCATCATAGTTTTATCCTGAGAGATATTCAAATTCATAGATGCTTCCAAGCTCAATATTATAACACTAATAGACCTCTTGTCTAGACCAGACCAATCCTCATCTAACATAGTTGTAGGTCATTTTGTCTTTCCCTCTAATGGTTTATAGAGATATTTCAGATACAAATATTCCTCAATCTACTGGGAATTTTTTCCATTATAAACTTGATACCCTCTTCTACCATTTTCTCCCACTCAAACAAAAAACCCTCCCATGACTACCTTTTTTTCAAAACATAAAACCCCCAATCTGATCTGCAACAAACATAACATTGCCTACAACCAAGCCATAACTCTGATGCTGGTTGTTACAAAATTTTGGATATCTAGAAAATAAATATTAATCTAAACAAATAAATTAATGTAGAATAAAGATAGAAGAGAAAATATGAAAATAATAAATAGAGACACAAGATTTAACATGATTCACCTTATGTGGGATACATCCACTAGAAACAACCAATCCTTATTATTCAGTCCAACAAAAATATGTCACTCTCATAGTGCTACCACTATTACATTACAATCACCATTACAATGAGCCACACCTCACATCTCTTAGAGTTTTTGTCATTTTGGTGAAACAAATAAAACCACTTTAACTATACTGTTAGATCTGTGACTTAATAATAATTAACTCATATTTCACAATGCATAAATACATACAAAATGTGGCTTTCAAGGTGGCTGAATCCCCCCTTGAAATACCCATCTCTTTGAGTGTTAACTAATAAGATCAAGCTCCACAACTGACAATTAGGGGCTCACACTTCTAGAATTTTTTGATTTTGAATAAAGATAGTACTTTTGTTGGTTCTAAGTGGTAGATTGGTAATGGGAAAAAGGTGGACTTTTAGAAGGATACCTGGGTTGTATATCATCACCTTAGTCAAACCAATAGTTTTCATCACATTTAAGAGGATACTCAAAACAAATATGGTTACAAAGTACATAATTAGTGGTAGATGGTTCAAGGTGTGAAGATATACAAATCTTTGACCTTAGATAACCTCAATCAGGGAGACATTATAAGTTTAAATAATTTTAACAATTTACTTTTAAATTTTCATTTACCTCTTAGTAATAGAGAAGACCAACTTATTTGGAGGGAGTCTTTTAATGGCCAATATCAATTAAAACCAGGCTACTCACTTTTGGAATAGAATCATGTATTTAATATTGAGTTGGAGATTTAATGGGATAAATGGTTAATCCCACAAATAATTTTTTCATTTGGATAATAGTCCAAAACATAATTTTAACCATGGAAAATCTAATAAAATTAGGTTTCATTTTAATCAATAGATGTGTTTTGTGTGAAAAATATAATGAAATCATCTTCAATTTGCTTGTGGATTACCCATATTCTTAGGATATTTGGAGCTATATTCTCCTTAAATTCAATGTTATGTGGGTTCATAAAGGTTATTTATTGGAAGTATGGTAGTTATGGGAGTGTCCCTTTAGGAATTATCTACTCAATAAAATATGGAATCTCTCTTCACCTCATATGATTTGAGGAATTTGAGGAGAGCATAATAATAGTTTTTTTTATAAAATAAATGTAGTAGCAAAGTGTGATACAAAAGGATCTTTGAGTCCATCCCAGATAAATACAACATTGAATCGAGTAATAAAGGTAAAATCCTTCTTTATGTGGAATACATTCCATCTCTTCAATAGAAAATTGACACTTCTAGTATTCGTAAGATGGATCCTAGAGATGAGATTAGAAAAGGAACTAAATGGACCCCCCCCCTTTCAAATGTCTAAAGCTCAAATTTTATGTAGCTTCCAAAGGGAACCTAGGACCAGTTGGATGAGGTAATATTTTAAGAGACCATCAAGGTAATTTTATGGCAACATGTGTGGGAGATATGGGTGTCAAGTCCAGTCACTAGAATAAAACCTTGGCTATATTGTGGGGTCTTAAATTGGCTTTAAAAATGGGGTTGAAATTCCTCATTATACATGGAGACTCTCTTAATATATCAAAATGTCTATCCAAGAAAAATAATATTAGTTAGACCATTAAGCCAGTAATGGATGAATCAATCTTTATTGTTTATTCTAGACAATGTGCTCTAATATAATACATTTATGGTGAAGGAAACATGATAACATATTAGTTTAATAATAGGGGTGTGAACTCTTTGGGTAACTTGGATGGATTCTAAAGATCTTCCTAGGGAAATTGTCTAAAGGATAAAGAGTGAAGTTTTGTCTAATATACATTATATGTGTGGAAATGGGGAACTCCCCAAAGTCTAGGTAAAGGAAACTTTGGAACTTTAGACTAGTGTATAGTATTAGTGCTTTATTGATCCTTACTTCCTTTTCTGGTCTCATAGAGAAGCTTCTAGATCTAACTTCTATCCTTTTTATCATATTTAACATAACCAAAGGTAGCAAAAAGATAACTCTAGGGTTTGTTATTTCTTCATCCTTTTGGAGTTGGGAAAGACTTTGTTTCCTTAGTTCAGTATTCTTGGTGGTTAGTATGGGGTTAAAAAAAGGGATTGAACCAAAATTACCTAAAGAATTTAAGAATAATGAAAGAATTTGGGAGGGCTTGCAAGTTGGGAGTTTTGCAAGTTTCATGGAAAAACTTGAAGGTTATGACAACCATATTTTTACCCTATTTTCTAATGCCTACAAGAATAAAACAATCAACATTAATGGGGTCACTTTAGAAATCACCGAGGAGTTGATTCAACATGTAACAAGCTTGACAATAGAGGAAACAAATATCTTCAAATCCAAATATTTTAAAAGGGATAAGGAGGTTTTATGGAATAAGGGGAAACTTTGGAGACTCTATATAATGTTTTTGACCATGAATCTCTACCTAGGCCATTTAGAGAAATTACCTTTCATTTGAT
>JARHVA010010596.1:20000-150247 GCA_037957365.1 Torreya grandis
GATTATTTTGGTGTTAAATGTAATTTAAACTAAGGACAACTGCATATAGACCTAACATGAACACATTGTATGAAACACCATGTAGTCAATGGAAAAAGTGAGAGAAGATATTAATATTTACATGGGTATTTACATTGATAGAATTAGAGATAATGAATAAAGGAATAAAAGAGTTGCATAAGAGGATGTTATATTTATATATTAAGACATTAATAAAGAGAAAATATTGAAGGTCTGTATCTTGGAAACATAGAAATGGACACTATTGGGAACCTACTTGTAGGTATATGAATATTAAAAATAAAGTATGCATTGAATGGAAATAAAATAACAATATTGTATTGAAAATGATAGAATCTCACTAAAAAGTATGTCAATAATATTGTATATGGGACCTTCCTTTGAGAATGAACCATTAAAAATTATTAAATAGATGTCATTTTATCTTACACAAGCCCTTTATAAGGATAAGGTGGTGTCTAATCGTAAACAAACTCATATGGGACCATATGGGTGAAAGTATGCTTTGTAGAGTTCTACCACTATTTAGAAATTGAAAACCATTTGAACTTATGAGTCTATTGATAAGAGGAAAAAAACCAAAAATGTCTCCAATTATTTTTTGATAAATTATTTTGAACATCAATTTGTTGATTGTAGTTAAAACTCATATTAAATTGGTAACATAACAATGGAAAAGTTCCTTCCATAAGAGACTAGTAAAAGTGGAATCACAATCATGCATAATATAATTAGGTAGCCCATGAAGGTGCCTGATCTGATCAAGAAATGCTTTAGTAATAATAGATGTAGTAAAAGGATGGATGAGGGTAGAAAAATGAGCATACTTAAAGATCCAATCCACCACTATGAGAATCATAGATTCTCTATTTAAATTAGGTAGTCCATCAATAAATTATTTGAAAATATCTGACCATACATGAGAAGGGATAGGAAATGGTTAGAGAATTCTTGGGGTGACCCAATTTAACCATTTGTTTACTGGCACATTTCACATTATACCACAAAATATTTGATGTCTTTTATAATTTCTTCCTAGAAATATTATAACAAATAATTTCATAGTTTTTTAATAAACCAAAGCATCCAAGTGATGGAAGGGACATGACTCAAATTAAATTATCCATTTTAGTGTTGACATTGGCGACATTACCAAATGTCCTTTTTGACTTAAATAATGACAATAATAAGAGTAAGTTAGTTGAAAGGAAGGGTTAGTGGTCACTTCTTGAGCGGATTTTCAAATATAGGTGTCATGGGATCATTCTTATTGTGCTTAATACACCCAATATGACATGGGTAAGGATAGTGCACACTACCTTCTTTTCTATTAATAATTAAAAGCCAACACATGTATGAAAACATTGTATACCCTTCTTTTGTATAATATCATAGTCATAACCTATTAATTTGGATACCCACTTATGTTTCCTAGGCAATGAGACACTTTTCTACCATAACAACTTGATGTTATGGTGATCAATTTTGTTGCAAAAGTGTCTTCCCACTAGGTATTGGTGCCACTTGTTAATGAATTGAAGTATATCTATGATATACTTATCATATGTGGTTTGAGGAAGGTTATTTCATGTGATGTCATTATTTGTGAATGTGAGGCGTTGACCCTCTTGCATTATTAAGATTCCAATTCCACTTCTAAAGGCATCACTTTTAATGAAATTTGCTTCGAATAAGTTGGGCATAGTTATGATAGGTGTAGTGCACATTTAAATATTTAGAAGTTTAGAGGCTTTTTATACTACCTCAGACCACTTAAAGGCATTTTTTAAGATTGTCATTGATGGATTTTTTTATAGTACTATAAAAAATTTCTATTAGACCCAATAAGTCCCAAAAATAGTAAAAGTTATTGAGTGATTTGTGTTTATGCCAATTTTTTATATGTTGAATTTTTTTAGCATTTACTTTGCTTCCTTCCTTAGAGATAATGTGTGTAAGATAATATTGATAAGTGTTATCATTAATTTCAAAGTTGATGTCATTGATGTCGATGTGTAGGTCAGAGAGAGAATTTGAAGGCAACCTAATGTCTCTTCTATTGAGAGAGATTTTGAAATAAACCTAATGATTATTCTATTGGTTATTGTCAAGGTTTTTTTAGTAGTGTGAGAATGTATTTTGATAAATGTTCTTAGCATCATTGAGGTAATCATGTTTGAGGACTAGTCCTTAAGTACAAGGTGTGTTGAGAAGCCTAGCCATAAAAAGCAAAGTCATATCATGAGCATGTGCATTATGAGCATGAAGAGGTATGTTAAGAGGTATGACATTATTTGGGGATCATTTAAGTCATGTGATAAATGTGTATAAGCATCCATGATGGTTTCAAGATTAGTTGTCAAGCTTTAACTACTTGAAAATCCTAGTCATAGCATGTAAAGTCTTTATGAGAAGCTATGATGTTGGTGACTTGGTGAAATGAGTGTACATAGGCAAGAAAGGATGTATAAAGTTGATTGAGAATGTATATTAGGCATTTTATCATCCATGTGAGTAATAGGGTGAGCTTATATGGTTATGACCTATAGACCTAGTATGCAACTAGACCACTTCTAGAACCTATTTGGCCTAATAAGGCATCATGATCTATTGTTAATGCACATGAAGGATGTTTTACATTTTTTGAGCATGTGAGATGTTTTTTGAATATGTAATTGAGGTGGAGATCACGTGTAAAGAGGCTTGAAGGTTAGTCTCAAGGCCTAATGTGGTTTGGAGGTCAAGGTCTAATCAACCAAAGAGAGAAAGTATGACCTAATGGGGTATTAGGATCAATTTTCAAGGCAAGTGTGAGTATGTGAGCATGTAAATATGTATGATATTATATTTTAATCATGTTAAAAAAAAATTGAGGTCATGGTTTTCAAGGAAGGTATGAAAAGTGATTTTGAAGTCTCTCAAGTGCACAAAATGAAGGGTTCTCAACCTAAGAAGGACTTTCAAGTGTTCATTGGCATGCGTAACTTATGCATGAGAACTGAAGCTATTCATAGTAGATGATTAATGGTCCTATCTCAAAGTTATAGGCATTATTTTTTGTAATAGGGGCTAATATTTATGAATGATTTCTAATAGTAGAAGATGGTTTAAACCCTAATAGTGACCCAATATGAAAATATTTATTCTAAAGTGCTTATAATGGTTTGTTATGGCCACTTAAGTGATTTTAGGTTGTATTAAACTCCCCCAAGAATCTCAAAGTGTGATTTTTTTATCAAGTGAGTGAGTGGAACCTATAGGAAATGCTTTCCTTCTCAGAGATTTGTTGTAGTAATCAGATTTCATCAATTAAAAGTTTATATATAGATGGAAGACAAATATTGAGACCTGAATTTTATGTCCATGGTGGTTTTTATATAATTTATATCCATCATGTATGCTAAATCAGTCATCCATGTTGACTAGTCACTAACAAGCGTAATGATGGAAACAATGAGAAACCTAGGTAGCAATGCGAAGATGATTAAGGATGTGTTATCATGGAATAGGGATGAATCCAAGTACATGGAAACATTGTTAAATAATTTTAATGGATATTCATTTTGGATATAAGTTTTGAAGGTTAGTTAACATTATGAAAATGTTTCTCATAAGTTGACCTATCTAGTTTAGATGAGACAATGTGGTATAAGATTATGAGATTGGTCTACCAAACTAATATTTCCATTTGACCATTTTAATATATATATATATATATATATATATATATATATATATATATATATATGGTATTATGATTTCATATTATCATATATAGGTGTTAAAGGTCATTGTCACCATGATTGTGCTTTATGGGAAACTGGCAGATCTAGGCAAGTAAGTTGCAGTGATAAGTTGGAGGATCTTTTCCCTAAGTTGAAACATATAATGTACATAGTTTTTTTTTTTTAAAAAATTTTATGTCCTATCCATTATTTGTATAATTTTTGGTATTTAGTTAAAATAGTGAAAATTTTGAAGCCAAAATGGCTTGACTAGCTGAGTGAGGTCTGTGAGAGAGAAGGTCAACAAATTGGTCTATAAGACCAATAATTGACATTAAAGCTTATGAATTTTTTGTTTAATGTTGTTTTTAGAATGTTTTAGGATCATTTTCATGCATTTTAAGTCCTTTATTGTGTTATTTTGGTGTCACAATTTTATGTTTCTATGACTATGTTTTAAGGCTAGTTTGTAGTTTAGAGTGAACATCTTGCAAAGAGTTTGAGCCTGTATACCATAAGTTGAAGTATATAATTAATTTTTTGATGAATTTAAGTTCATTATGTTTATTAATATTTGATTTATTTCCATTTATATTTATCTAATTTGTGTTTTATCTTTAGTAGTTCAAGATAGACTTTATGGGTATGCACATGCCTAATTGTGAACATTACTAATGTCATGATTCAATTGGTGGTTGAATTTTAAAATGGTAATGGACATAAGATGAGATTATTATAGGTATATTTTAGTGTAAATTAATATTTTATTTCTATGTGAAGTGTTTTAATGTGTTCCAAATAAGGAAAAGTGTAACATGTCCTAAAGGAGAGCTAATGGCATTAGATCTCCATCAGACCTAAAGATGAAATAAGGTATAATTGAGGTATGTCAAACCTAAAGGGACTCAAATAAAATTTTATTCATTTTTATGATATGTCCCAATATCTATTCCATGACTGATCTAAGAGGTTAAGGGTATTTGGCTAACCAAGAAGGCTATGAATAAGAGACTTGTATAAATATAATTCACTTTTAGACCTATTGGAGTGTGTAGTGTACAAGTGAATAAAAATAAAATATTGAAGAGTAGAAGGATTTATTATTATCATAATTCATAATGCATTCATGAGACCATATTATATATCCTAAAAATCATTACCACAAAAAATATCTATGAAATTATGCACACACAACAATTATACACCAGTCTCCATTATTGTATCAAAAAATATTACAACCTACATAGTTTATCTCTTTCTCTAGTCTAGGAGAAGAAATAAGAGTGCCTAATAAATATCCATAAAAGGTTATTACACACAAAAAATAATTTTTAGTGTGAAATAAATATTAGTTGATATAGAATATTTGCAAGTATAAAATAGGTGTGCAAATATTTAACACATAAAAACTAATTAAATAAATCCTAATTAAGCTTTACTCTGTGAGTGTGTTTTAATTCTCACTCCAACACCCTCCCTTAGTCACAAAATAATGAGTAATAAAAGAGAAATCAAAGAGATTGAATGGGTCCTAGAAACAAGGCCTAATTAGATACCCATGTATAAATCATAGTGAAATACAAAGTGTCCATATGGTAACCAATCCATCTTACTAGAGTACATGGATGTTGAATAATTATAACTGATAAGCCAAATAAGAACTGATACTTTATATGAGGTTCACTCTATAAAAGCATTGATCACCAAATTGGGAAAAAAGAGTTACAAAAGATGAAAGGTATCACCACAAGGTACCCAAAAACTAGTAAAACCATAGTGAGAGTGAAGAATATAACATATGTTACAAGGCATCCCAAGAAGTATGACTCAAAAAACCAACACAAGCCTATATTAGATATACTTGATGAAATGAATCCCATTGAATAAAATATGCACTCAATCAACTACCTCCAAAATAAAATGTTGTGTACTAACAATGAGCACAACACCTGAAGTAGTATGTCCACACACCCCCCATAATGCATAAATGGGTGTAGTGACTCAAAAAACATATAAATGAGTGGGCCAATCCCACTATGAAAACATCAAAATGTTAACATTGGGCTACACTAGACTAACTACACTCTATAAGGAGAATAAGGACAACCAAAACATCTAAAGGAGACTATCAACAATCAAATACAGATATGAAATATCTCAAGAATGATGTCCCTAGTGATGATTGGATAATCATTCAATTGGAGAAGAAAGTGCTCAATCATGGAGCACACACATGAATAAAAAATCTTTGTGAATCTTAGTTTGACTACAAATAAAAAATCCCATCCTACATCAATATCACCAAGTGATGCAAGAAAATCCATAATGAAATTATTATATGAAATACATCATCTATGCAATGAGAGGTGAATTTTGAAAAAGAACACATTTGCCTAATCAAGGATCTCAAACAACAAGGAACATCAATAGGTAGGAGGAGCAATGTACAGTCAAAAAAGTTGAATAGTAGAGGAATTATATATGTACTGTCCTTGCCAATAATGCTTCTTACACCACTAATAATGATATGAAACCAACCCCAAATGAACATTAATGGTGGATGATGATGCTTGCATATGTTTGGGTGAAAATTTCATAGCAGAAAAATGCAAGGTAACATCCAAAAAAGTGTCAGGTAGATCATTTTTGACTAATAAAATCTTAGGTTTCTCAAGCCTCAGTGAAGGTTTAGAAGAACCCATATGTAGCTCATAATCCTCATAAAGAGTGGAAAAAACAAAATATGGAGCTCTATCAATAGATCCCAATGAATATGAAGCACTTGCATCATAATTAAGGCCATGCTAAGCAATTCACATAATAGGATTAATAAGGTGAGCAATTCCCTATAAATGCTTCCTAATGCCTACAAGTATAGTAGCATGACCCATGAAATGAAGCATGCAAGAGCCAAAACTAGTGTAATGCTACTTAAAATAAGCAATCATATGTGTAGGTGGTACTGGAGTTGGATATGTAAAGTGTGAAATAATAGTAGGCACATAAGTATTAACTACAATAAGAGAAGTAGTAAGAATAATGGTCCACTCAGAATATAGTAAATCACATTATAAAAGTGCATTAAGTATATGCATACCAGATTCATTACATGATGGAATGTTAGACTTATGTTTTGTGACAACTAGTTTCTTCTATAGAGAACAAATGAGGGCATCGTTTCACTGAATTATGGAGCACAAAAGAGAATTCTACATTAAAAGTTTCATGTTTTTTTCCTAAATTTCTAGGAAAGAATTCATATGATTAATGAGTTGCTTAGGACTTGGTAGGGTACTATCAAGATTCATATGAAAATAAAAAGTAGGAGCAATAACTATTATATCAAAATGTCCATCAATATGTGGAGGTGTAGATACCTCATCCAAGTGACCACTAATACTAAAATCAATATCATGAGTAGTAGGAAGGGGTGGTATAATAGTCTCATCCTCAAAAAATATGTCCTCACTAATAATGGAAATAGGAAAATAACTAATTAGAGAAGATGAAGATGCCAAAGAGTCCTCATGCAAATCAGCATCAAACATAGCATCCTCACAACTGGGAGAAGATGTTGGATAAAAAATGCCACCAACAAAAGAATCCCCACTCTGAGAGGATGGATAAGAGGGAGGGACATGCTGAGGTGAAGTGAACTCATCAAATAATACATAAATAATGTCCCATAATTCCTTAAGTGATGTGGAATTCACAATATGAAAATACACATAGTCTGAAACATGGAGGCAAATAAGCAAAAGTTCCTCATTTTGCATGAATGTAAAACAAAAAATATCATCCTTATCTATAAAAATAGGAAAGTCACCAAGGACAACTCTCTATAATCCCTTCATCTGTAAGTGCATCTAATTTTTGGTTTTTATGATCTTTAATAAGAGTTGATAGATATCTATCTATGAAGATCAAGATCATATGACCTAATAAAACTTGAAGAGACCTAGATGAGCAAAGAATCCTAGAAGGAAATTTGAGAAGGATAGAGAAATGATAAGATCAAAAGGTTGGATCATCATCCTCAGTCATATCTCCTCCTATTATGGAATTGGTAGAGTTAAATCTAGTATCTCTACCTCCACCTCCTTATCCTCCTACTCTACTCCCCATCATGATCAACTAATTGATGGTCACTCACGACATGGTTTGAGTGTAGGTCTCACTATCTATGGTCTGATTCCTCTTCTCTCCCATGTTTCCTTCACATGCTGGGCCCACTACTCAATCATGAGTATCAATGTTGCTAGATGAGGTAAGCCCATCTATCTTAGCACCTGTATCACCAGATGTGGTTCTCTCCACCATGTGTAGTGTCTAATAACTTGTATCCTCTCTATTACTAGTGAAATTATGTGTCATCTCACCCATGTAGTCACTATGTCTCCATATGGCTGCCACACTATGTCTATATGTCTCACTAAATGTAACACTAGCATATAGGGCATAATTCATGCTACCTAATACTCCCTCCATCTCTGTACTTGAGGTGACCTATCATCAACTACATGGGGCAACCTAGTCAACTGATACATAAGAAACCTCTCATATATCCAAGTTATTATCAATATGATCAGTCTCATGGTCTTCTACCCTTTGAGTACCATCTCATATAGGTCATGTATGAGATAGACCTAGATGATAAATCCTAGATCATATAGAACTTGCTCCTCCAACATCATCTTGCTCAAATAGTGGTACCTTGCCATCTGACTTGTGAGATAATACCTGCTATGTCACAATTCTTACCATAGCTTTCTAGTTATTTAAAATATGTGATGTATATACATTATCCATACTAACACTCTATCCTCCCAAAATCATCTCTGAGCCTATAGCCCACATGGTTAAGGCTCTCCTCTCTTATATGTTATCCCTTTGGTCACTAATGTTCCTATTATAGGTAGAATGAGGATAGCATGGACATCCTCTAGTGTGATGGCCACTTCTATCACATCCCCATCCACCTCCCATCTAAAGGTGTTAGTTAGTCATTCTTAGAAATTGAGGAACATGACTAATAGATATAAAATCATGGGGATCCTACACATATCAACTATGCTTCTTAGACCTATGGATACTAGTATAGCTCTATCTCTATCTGATAATCACTCCAATAATGTTGGTAACCATGCCACATCCACCAATCTCCAAAACCTCCATCATCTCTACAACCAATAAAAAATAAAGGATGTATCAGCTCCTTTATGTCATGTATAATCATAATACATTATTTTTACATTTTTAAAGCAAAAACAAGCCTAATTACTTTTTAACTTATTCATTTATATTCATTTTACCTTATTTCTAGCCTACTCGATCCTTATTACCTTCCTTTGGTTATTTTGAGCCATTCTAACCCTCATTTAGAGTTTTTCACACTTTTTCATACTTATTATAGTTTTGTATTCAATTTATTTTGACCAAAATTTCATTATTTTTGCCTTAGTTGACTTCAAAATATTAGTCAACCCTCTTATTTTCCCTTTCATAGTGTTACATTATCATTCTGGACCTTACAAATTAGTTGGCAAATTGCATTAGGGTGATAGCCTATAGAATGTATAGGGTCAACCCATAACTAATGGGTTAACACTATGGATTCTACCCAATTTTAGCCTACCAGGTCAACTAGGTTGACCCTATGTATTTTTCCTACTGACCCCTTGAATTTTCCTAAAAAAGTGCACTTCTTACTTTTTTATTCATTCCTCTAAACCCATTTCCCATCTTGATATTTTCTACCCCTAGAATATAATTTTATCTCATTCTGATATCTAGAAATTCTTGAAATTAAAATTACTAAAAATACACTTAATTCAATACAAATTTCAAAAATTGGTTTGAGATTCACAGTTGTGTACCTGTAGTGCATCCACTACTACCTCTAGAGCCTCTCCCTATCTATCTTGTAATATCCTTACCATCCAAGCTCATTTGGTCTCCAAATCTCTTTTTTCTATTTTTTACAAGTCAAAACAACAACTGACTTATCTTTTCCCCTATTTAAAACATCTTTCCAAAATTCAAATTCTTCAATTATTATCTTGTAGATTCTTTCTTTTGTCTATATCTTTGTTTTTACACATCCATTTTCAAAACCATAAAATGCAATGGATTAATGATGATGTAGAGAATATTTTCCACTATAATATAACTATTTTCCATAAATCTTGATTTTTGGCCTTTTTTTATACTAACTTCTATAGGTTTGCCTAGTTTTATTCACATTAGATGTCTTCACTTTCTCTTACAGTCTACTTATTTATCTATAGCACTAAAGGAAGTAAAGGTATTTTTTTTTCAATTCTATCCTTTCCTTTATCTTATTTTCTACTTACTACACTTTACTTAGCATCATCATTGTGTGTTATCATGTTTTATTTCTTGAAGCACAATCCCATGTTGCACTTACATGACACATGATGAGCTTTGAGTGGGGAATATGTATACACATAATATTTTCAAAATTTTATTGATTACTGAAACTTTGTATCTTGTAGGAACCTATCGAGTCTCAATTTCTCTGAGTGCATGCCTTAAAGGGTACACCAGGAAAAGGGTAGGTATACCATCAGTGTTTCATAAGATTGTTGTCCCTTTTGCCACTTAGCTTCTATACACTCATCTCCTAAAACCATTAACCTTAATCTTATTCTTCTTAGTTCTATCCATTCCAATCATTTTCCTCTTTCCATCCTCCTTTTCTTGCCTTAATTCCCTTTTGGACTATTGATTGTACTAGGTCAACCTTGGTTGACCCTATACAGTTTAGGGGTATTTTTCACTTTTTGGGTTTGTTAGCCTTTCGATCGACCTAGCTTAGACATGATCAACCTTGTACAACTAACATTTTTGGGAGGATTTAGGTGAGATCCACCTATAGATACAAGTTTATTTCCAACCATTTTTAAGAAGTAAAGAAGAATAAGTATGAAGAAACATCTGCTTATTGACCATTCTCCTTGAGGAATAAAGCTTAGGGATCCATACTTTTTTTGGAGATACAGATCTTGTAATGTGTAAAAGTCTTTTGAATGCATAGATAGGTTCTATAACCTATATCTTATTTGTCTATGTTATCCTTACATACCACAACAATCTCTTGCAAAACACCTTAGCCAAGGGAGAGATTGAGGCACGATGGGTTCATCTTCAAGGTAAGTACTCCTAACTTTATTTCTCCTTTGTAAGAGTAGATAGAGAATGAATTTTTACTTCTCTTCCCATGCATTAGGATTCTATATACATTGATGTGAGTATATGTCTTCTATGCATGTTTAGTTTAGTTATTTGTTTTATTTTTAACCCCCACTTTGTACCACAAGCTTTGGTGTACACTAGATTAGATTTACTTTCTTGTTTATTAAAATAGGTGAAATATCAAACCTTAGGACTCTTTTAGGGTTGTTGCATGATTGTGTTATACTATAGGATTTATAACCCTACTTCACATGGTGTATTATGATAAGTGATCCCCTAATCGGGTCTAGTGGATCCCTATATTGGTCGTGATCCTATTTAACAAATGTATTCCTAATAAAAAGTGTAGGTATGCTCTATCTTCTCCAAGACAAGATTAATTTATAGACAAGATATATTTATGATTGCATACACTAATCATGCACCTAGAGGAATGGAGAAGTGAACATGTTATTGCACTAGCATATCATGTGAGTAGTGACCTTTCATGCTCACATGAGGCATGTAGCTTAGACCAATTCCCATTAATTTTGTCACATAATTATATAAAAAAAAATTATTTAGGCCTTTGAGTTAACACATTTAGTCATTGTTATTACAAACATTATTCTAGAGTTAGGCATTTAGTCCCCGTTCACACAATGCGAGTACTATGGTATCATAAATTAAAATTAAAACCAATTAAATTAAACACATAAATATTCACATAATATTAGTTCCATTGATTTCATTTATAAGACTAAAAAGTTACTTTATTTAGTACATAATATCTATAAATATCTATCTCAACAACAACAACATACCTACTTTCAACAACTCTTTCTAATAAAATATAAAGGGTTATTTATACATAAGTGAACCCCTTCTTAGGTTATATCATTAATATGTTAAATATGAAAAGTGAAGGATTATTTTAGAAAAAGAATTCATTACAAGATATTAAAATTAAGTATCTTTTGAATAGAGCCCAACAACCCTTTGATACTTTCTTTGTGTTAGATATTAGCATTCATGTTCCTCCTCCTCTGCAAGCTAGTGATAGATTCATACTCTCATTAATATCTTATACTTTCATGAACTTATTTTTAACCCTCTTCACTTCTATGACCCTTGTCCTACTCTTACACTTTTCTGAGTCTTCTGTCTTGTGTTCTTTATTCTCCACTTGTGTTTCACAACACTTGATCCAACCAAGGTATTTCATATTATTCTCCCCTATTTATATATTTTGTGTCATTATATCCCATACTTTGGTCTTCTACACTAATCCCATGCCCTTGTATCTCCATGTTTATGGCTCAAAAACACTAAGAATATATTACAAAATTTGGGTCTAACATTTTCCCTGGACTAAACCAGTAGTCCATCTCAGACTATGTTGTAGTTTCCTTAATTGGCAAAAAAGTAGGATATACCTCTTGTAATTTTCACTTTATCTCCCATCACTAGTTGAGGGTTACCTGCAGATTGGAAGTAATAAATTCCACTTCACCATTCAATATTTTCATGTCCTCAAGATGCTTTAGAAAAGTATTTGCTTGAGTTATCAAAGTTTCATGCTGAGTGGTTGTAACTTTATGAGTGTCTTTAAGTGCCTTGACCTACATCAAAACCTATTCTCAAAGAACTAAGAAACTAGCACTTAGCTAATGTTAATGGTCACTTATTTATTTTTCCATCTATTCAATGTCTTGAAACACTTTCATATATTGGGCCCTATCCCTGATGCTTAAATCATTATTAGCCAATTTCTAGCATTATTGTTCTTTAGGTAGCAGTCACACTTCTAAAATTTTACTTGGTTGTGCCACATTGGTAAAATCCCTATCGGTGATGGGAATAATGTCACTTGATTTATTCATATATTTGTACTAGATGTCTATGGCTTTGATGAACCATATAGTAGCCATAATTTTTCATGTTTAGGATCCACCATGTTTTTACATTTATTCAACAAAAGGTACACAAAGGTCTCCAATTTAGTAATTGCTTCACTAGTAATGGAAAATCCATTTGTGACTACTATTTCACTTCTCAAAATTATTTGGCAAAGCCCAAGGTCATACATTGAGTCACTTCAACTACATCTAGTTAAAGCTTAAGTTATACCATTTTGTTTTTAATCTTGTGCCTCATTTCATGTTATTATTGATGTAACTAGATGACCCCCAGATGCTTGTAGTAAATCTAGCCCACATCATGACTATTGAGAATGTTTTTCTAGAAACCTCTAGGGTAAAATTGAAGAGGATTATACCTACTTACACTTGATAAATATCCATGGGACTTACCTAAAGCATGTCTATAACATTAGCCACCTCTAGACTTATTTTATTATTGGCCTTTAGAATATTAAACCATTCTTCACCATGATACACTTATATCACAAAGGACATCTCATGTAGATTTTGTTCCATGGACTCATGCTCAAGGAAATAATCCCACAAATATAATTTTTTATCTAGTGTGTCTTCTTGGAATGTGATACGAATGGGAGGTTAATTATTAGTGTAATTGTGTTTCCCTACATCCTACCTAGGTTTCTTTCCCTTTTATGGGTTACACTCTAGATCAATAATTTTAGGATCTCATTACTCACTAGTACAGGCACCAAGGTCCTATATATTACAACCTTCCCCCCTTTTTGTTGCTTTAGGTTTTAGGCTTCCAATGTCCATTTATTATTCATTAATAGGTTGTTCTTCACTAGGACAAATAGGTTATTATTTACTAATCTCAATAGTAGGATCCTTTATAGGTTGTGTATTAAGAGATGTTTCACCTATGTCTATAATCACCATTCAGGGTGATTCTTACTCAAGCTCTACTTGGGTAGCTAGATTTGAAATAACATATTTATATTCTATAGGTAGCCCTAAAGTTCAAAAATAGAAATTCATTAATTCTCCATGATCCACTTAGCCACATGTCATGAGATTGAAGGAATAAATTTAATTAGGGAGTTTAGAAACTAGGAAATTCTAAAAGCTATGGATTTTAGATATTTGTGTGATGTTATGATGATGACATCAAATCAAGATTTATGAATTTATAAAAATAAAAATTCACTAATTAGCCATGGAATTTTCAATAATGAATTTAATTAGGTGTAATTAATTAAGTAATTTTTATTATGTTTCCTTAATCAAAAACATTAGTTTGCTAGGTTATAATCTGACTAGGGATGAATTAAAGAGAGGATATTGTTGTGTATAGTTTAATATCCTGAATAAGGATGCATTGGCATGATTCAGGCCACTTATGTCTAACACATGGATGAATTTGGCATGAGAGTGATTTATAGTCTTAATTTTCATTATTTGCAAGAAATTAGTTTGACATCTGTTTAGACATGGAAGTGGCCAAAAAGGAGTGTCTATATTTTGACCTTATTTGAGAAGGCTTTGCAAGATATAGGAATAGAAATTCTTTTTAAATAATGAAAAAATTATTAAGAAGAAAAATAAGATAGTGATTGAAGCCCATGATGCCCCCTCGAGGGAGTGAACAACACATAGGATTGATGGATGATACCTCAAAAATATTAAATAATAAGAATTAAATTAACCCATGGGTGAGATTAATCCAACCAAGATAATGCTTGAACACATTCATTTAAAAGTACCAATTTGCCCAAAGGTAGTTATAATTAATAATGGAGGTTGAGACACTAATTTAGCCAAAGCTAATTATAATCAAAGGCATAAGCATGTACCCCAGTAGGTGGGATGGGTCAAAATAATGATATTTCTCTAGTAGGGTAGATTTGAACATGATAAACTAGTTATGCCCCAATAGGACAAATTCACAAGCGTAACTCAACGATATAAGCTATTACATATATTAAATATGAAAGGGTGAAAATTTGGATGTGATGGTATAATGAGTGAAGAAGCCAAAAATAACCAAGGACAGAAGGATACACAAAGTGATGAAAGAGATGATTGGATGAATAATGGTGGTTGAGCTAACCTGAGATACATCATGTATCTAAGTGTTACCTACATAGACTAAATAGACCTCAAGCCAATGTATTTCACCCAAAAGTGGGATAAAATGGAATGAATATTATAATAGGAGAATAATAATTGATCAATGTGAATAATTTAGTTATACCTACCAATATAAAAATGATTGTTCTTATTAGCATTGATACAACCAAAATGTCAATGGATTGATTTGATCAAAGGAGGGTGGGAAGATTTTCCAAAGTGAAAAAGGATAAGTTTCTTTAGCACCATTGCTTATAATATCCCTTGACCTAATTTTATTTTTAGCACATGACAATATACACCTTGATATAAGACACCATGGTGATTGGGCCTTAATATGTATAAGGACTGACTCCTGATCCAAAAAATAATTGAAAATAATACACTAATGATAAAAACCATAATGATAATAATATGGATGGAATCAATTTAAATATACAAGGAATCACCCAATTAATGCATATAGATTGAGTTAAGGCACAACAATGAAATAAAATAAATATGAAAATAAATAAACAAACAACTAATCAAATACACATAAAAAGAATAAATGTAGAAGCAACAAAAAGCATCCTATCATTAACCAAGTCAATATATGTGTGAAATATTAATGGAATGATAAATATGTGGTGCGCCCAAGTAAGGATATTTATAATGGAATAACATGTGGGGATAATATATCCTAATATAAACTGCATGATTTGATTTACCTCAATAGGGCGAAAGCTACGAGTGTGGTCTAAAAGTGCAAATAGAATGGTGCCCCAAAATAAGGATGCATGCAAAGGGAAGATCACACCCTCAAATATAAGTGGAATGGATTAGAACCAATAATTTATTTTCCATATTAGGTTATATCAAGGATTAGTAACTAATTTCAAGATAGGGCTAATGTTTTTTAGATTTTGGGACTGTATAGCTCTCTAGGAGATTGTAAGCTGATTTTCCTATTTTTTTAGGATTTTGAAAATTTTTGATTTTTTTTGTAATTTTTGGGGTATCTTAACTCATTATATCTTGAAAAGATACCACTCATAGAATGGTGATAGCATGGACTTATGTTACTCATAAAATGTAAATAGTGTGGTAAAGGGGTGACTAAACTGACCTCAACATGAATTGAGTGTTACCTATATAGTCTCAAAGGACCTAAAGTCACTGTATTTCTACCTTATAGAAGAGAGTTTTTTAAGTACGAACAAGTTCAAGTAAAGTTAAATATCAAGGTAAATGATAAAAATAATGGCAAGGTAATGTAGTAATGCATGGTAAAGGCATTTCTCCTAATTTACCCATACGTGGTCATAATTAGGAAATAAAGGAAAACTATAGATGGTACTAATTTACCCATATGTGGTTATAATTAGTAGTATGGAGTGGGATTCCAATTTTCCCAAAGGTAGTTATAATAAGTGGCACCCATAGTGAAATGTAATAACAAATGAAATATGTAATTTCTAGGACCACTATCATATTGATTTCATATACTGTTATTCAAACATTTAATTTTGAAACAATTACTAGAACTGAAGCTATCATCAACCACTAAATGTGAATAAAGTACAAATGAATTAAAACCAATGCCAAAAGTGATAGTTTGGGCTATGTAAAAGGAAATAGTTGGCAAAGGGTTAAGGGCATGGTGTAAATGGTATATGGTATAATATAATGCAAATAATGGTATATTATGGCAAAAGGGGTGATTGAGATGACCTCATTGAGCACTACATACATAGTCTAAAAGGACCTCATGTCACTATAGTTCAAATTTATGGCAAGATGGTAAGGAGAGATAAAAGGCAAAGCAAGGCACATGTAAAGGTATGAAATAATATCAAGGCAAATGGTAAATGGAAAAATTCAAGGTAAATGGCAAGGTAACGTAAATGGTTATATTGTTCTTGCTAATGTGGATATGCACATCCCAATTAGTAACCAAAATAGTCAATCATGTAAATTTCTAGCCCACACCTCTTCTAAATAACTTCTCTATTAAAAATTTGCTATTGATTTGGATTCTAATAATGTTGTGATATTTAGTGGTCATTGATTTTGTTTCGTCCAAAATTTGAGACAAGATGTCTTCTTAGCCTCCATAAAGGAAAGTGTAGTCAGGAATGATAAATATAGATAAACATTGGCTAAAAGATATAATTTGGAAATGAAGAGGTGGATCATAATGGAATGTATAATGTTTGGGCAACAAATGAAAATTGGTATTTATAGGAAAACATAATATTGTTTATTCTAGATTTGACATAATTTTGGTTATGGTAGGGCTAAAAACTTCTAAATATGCTCTCGATAGGACCACCAAATGTTTTTGTTGTTTGGTTTTGACAGTAGCTACCATCTGATTATGTTGTATAATGGAGATGTACTGATGTTATCTTTTGTAATATCTTCATTAATCAGTGAACAAATTTGTGTTGAACTATTGTCACCTTGAAATGGTTTTCACCACTAAAGTTGCCTTGCTTTTCCCGTAGTGCCTCCAAAATGATTTCACTAATGAATGTTAACTTTTGACTTTGATTGTATTCTAGCACCTCAAACAAGGTTTCACTAGAAGATGTTGAGTTTATACTTTGATTTACCCCTACTTCCTCTAAATTTTTTTCACTAGGAGATTGTTCTCTTCTTACATGAATATAGTCTTAGTCACCTTGATATTCTACATCTAATATGTCACCATAGATGTAGTTCAATAATGCATGATTCTATTGGTCCCAATTGACACTTGTGGGAGGTATAATGTAAATATAATGGCTATGTTGGGTGGTGTTAATGGTATGTGGAATGGTAATGGAATGAGAAGAGGTAGAAAAATCCATGTAAAAAATACTAGGAGTGCTTGTATTGATGTTGAATTAATCATTCTCAAATATTGTGGAAGGATCACAAATATATTCAAATTTATCTACAAAGTATGTGTAACCAATGTTATAACATCCATGATTGTATCTTGATTTTGAAGTTTATTTATACTCAAGGGACTCTGAATCAGATGTTGAGACTAATTTGATTCTAACTCTAATGCTAAATTTGATATGAGTTCAAGAATATAACCTAACTTCAATGTTGATTCTTCATCTAGTTTGGTAACAAAGATGCTATGTTAAACACTTGGTATTGGACAAGTAATGGCCTGTTATGGCACAATGGAATTTTTATAAATAGGCTCATCTAAGAAGGGATCAGTAAACATTAGCTCATCAATATGAATCCCCTCAAAGAGATGGAAAAGGTCGATGGGTGATTCCATAAATGTTAGCTTGTCAAAGTGGTACTCCTCAACAAGAGGGAAGAGATCAAGAGACAACTCCATATAGACTAACTTGTCAAAGGGAAACTTTCCATATAAAGGAAAATGTTTAATAGGTAACTCTAAAGATAATATCTTATCAAGATGAGGTTCCTAAAATATAAGGTAATGGTTACAAAGTAACTTATCAAAAGTTAACTCATCACAAATAGGTGTTTCAACAAAAACATTATGGACTAGTTATTTCTCTTGTCCTTGGCTTACACTTGGTTACAAAACCTCAGATTTAGACACATCTTATTCTTTGAAATATGGCTCTTTTAAAGGTAATTAATGACTCTAATTTGGTTTGAAGATTAGATTGGATTTTATAAAGTTGTGAAAGGCTGTCAATGGATGAATAATGATTAGTGTTTCAATAATGATCTCTTTGTAAATAGTCTCATCTAAGATGGTCTTAACAAAGACTAGATGTAGGTCTAGGATGGTAGTTATGCTCTATCTAGTCATAATTATGAAACCTTGTTGATATAATGAGATACCAAATTTGGAAGGTCTTAGAATGGTAATGAATGGGAATTATTAAGCTTGGTTGTTGACACAGGGCAAAGGATGAGGGCCTATAATGGTAATGAATGGATGTTGTGGAGCTTGGTTACTAATGTAGGTTATAGTATGAAGGACTAGAATGGTAATCATTGGGTACTATAGAGTTTGGTTATTAATATAGAAGAAAGGATGAGGGCCTAGAATGGTAATCCTTAGGCACTATAGATTTTGGTTGTTAATGCATTCCAAATGATGAGGGTTTGGATAAGAACGTGGTATCACTAAATACTATGATAAAGGGTCATCCCTTTGTTTAATGTAAGAAATTTTATAATATGGATATGGATCCATATAATAAGTTACAATGTTATACAAATCTTGAATAAAAGGGTCATGCTTTTATTCAATGTATGGAATTTTATAAGATAGATTTGGATACATCTGATAAGCTCCATCATTAGATGACTCTTAAATAAAAGGGTTATGTTTTTGTTCAATCTATAGAATGTTATATGATAGATTAGTATCTATATCATAAATTGTGTCATCATACGACTCTTAAACAAAAGGGATGTTGGTCACAAAGTTATCATAGTTTGGATTATACATGGTCCCACTACATGTGTAATGAAGCATGTTTAGATCTATACATAGGTCATGTGAAAAACAAAGGGTCTAAAGGTAACAAACAACTGAGGTATAAAAATAAAGGACCTTCATCTCTATAAAAGAGACATAAAGGGGTAAATAACTAAACTAGGCAAAGGTATAACAAAACTAATGTGAGACTAGTCTAACAAAATGATACTAAATTTCCCAAAGGTGGTTACAATCAGCATTGAAAGTAACACAACAGATCAAACTCATTTATGGATAAAGTACTAATTTGCCCATAGATGGTTATAATCAATCACAAGATTGTCTAAACAAATTAGAACAATTATGAACTAGCATCAAGAGATAATAATGATTTTCCCAAAGGTGGTTATAACATACTAATCACAAGGCTATACTCATAAACACAAAAATTGAACAAGCAAACTAGACTAAGGTAATTGGCTCAAATGAAACTTAGTAATTAAATCACTTAAGACTCTAATTTTGACTTACAAAAACTATTGGAACAAAATGACTAAGACACTCAAAAATTTGGCACAACAAACTTTAAACAAAGTATATGGCAACCATATGGCTCAAAAGTGATGTAATAAATAGGGATCAAAACAAAAAACAATTTCTAGGTCTAGGCAAGGGGTATTTTAGATCAAATAAGAAACCAACTCAAGTCACATAATCCAAGCACAAAAAGAGGACCAATTAAACCCAAATTAGACAAGGCTTTGGTGTGAACCTAATTAGTTTACTATTTTCACTTTGAAAGGTTGAGTTTCATATTTAATGTGAAAAAACTCCAATGTTCTAAGGCAAAATAGCTAGCCAAAATGGGTAGCATAATCATGCATTTGAAATAATAAAAGTATAATAATGGTTTGGAACTTAGTTTCAAAAGTGACAAGAAACTTGAAATGTTCTAGGTAATGTAATAATGATCCTTAAGAAAAATGACATAATAATAATTTTAGACTAAAAAATCCATGGCAAATGCTTGAGATGAAATGGGTAGTGTAACGATGCCCCATTTAAACAAATCACACACACACACACACACACACACACACACACACACACACAAATGTTTTGAAAATGTCTAAGGTAAAGTGTGGTATCAAATGAATAAAATGACACCACTTAGGATAAAAGGGTGTACAAACATGTGATTGGTTCATGACTTATTTTGACATGTTATTGATAAATAAAATAGTTTCAGACATAAAATAATGCAACTAGAATAAAATAGACACAAAAAAACCTAAGTGTAATGTTCTATCCCTAAAACCTGACAAGGTTTCTTTGTATTATCAAATTTTATTAATATACTCCTTGAGAGGAAATAATTTATTAATCCATAAATTAAATGTGTATAAAAATTACATGCTTTAGGCCCCCTCTTCTCTCAATAATTTGTGTGGTGACATGGAACTTCGGGCTACTCACCCTACATTGACAATATTTATTTGATAAGTGGGGTTTGTCTAAAACTATAATTTTCACATGTTTTAGATGGTCCTAAGTGTGGTTAACACTAGATATGAAATCATGTTAATTGAGTTCATACTACCTAACTTACTATGCAAGGGCCTATTTTGTTACATAGTGACTCCATTTATGTACTTCTTAGTAACGTCCCCTAGTTAGCTAGACCTAAATTGAGTTTTTGCTATGATTGGAGATGCTAGTCATTCATCCCCCTAGTAATCATAGTATTTTTGACCTGATTTATATACCCCACCATGTAACAGGGTTAAATTGATGTAGGGATATGAATTCCCAAGTCAGTGCTTCCCTAAATAACTTATGCAGATGTTATAAAATCCTAACCAAAAGCCAAGATGGAAGAAATAAATATAGAAAGAATTTAAGGTCATTTTAAAATCACCCAAGTCATTCAGATCTTGGGGAGTGCCTTAGTGACATTCCTTTTATGCTTGGATTAAGTGACAAAATCAAAATACAAAGTGCTTTTAGTCATCTGAGTTCCCTAAAGGGGATGAGGGAAGATCATATTCGCTAGGTTAATTTTTCAAAAAAATCACAAATAATAAGTAAAATAATAAACAAGCAATATCTTAAGATCATTTAGTCTACATTTGTGTTCATTTTAAAAACCCAAGTGAAATGTGATGTGAAATTTATCCCCTTAAATTTTTTGTTGATTTGTGAACTTTGAAAAAAAAAGTGACTAAATGCTTTTTAGGCACCAAATGTAAATGTGATTTTGTTTTAGTTCCCAAATTAAAATGTGAGAAAAAATTGATTTGTTTGATTCAAAATATCACTTCTTTGGCCAAGGTCCTACATCAAACCAATTTGTAGTTTTTTTGTTTTCTTTTTTTTTAATAACTTTTTGGTAGTCTTTGAGAAATAAAAACTTTAAAAATATATATTAAAAATCTCCCAAACACAAAATACCTATAGGTTAGAATATATTGTGAAAAATAAACCTTTAAGTTAAAAAATTACCAAATAAAATAAACAAATGAAAACTGCTAGTCAGCAAAAAGATGATATCTCATAAAATATAAATCTAATTGTTACAAATATTGGATACCATTGAGAAAATCCAAATTGACAACCTCTATAAAAAAAAATCAAAAGAAAATATTTTATAAATTAGAAGATATGACCTATTTAATAGTCATTTAAAAAATAGATTGTAATTGATTTAAGCATATATCCTAAAATAATAATCATATTGTAATTTATAATTTTATTCATATAAATACAATAACACATAACAAAATTCAAAGAAAAATAATGAACCAATTAAAAACTAAATCTATTTTACCAACCATTTTTTATTTTGCTTAATCCAAGAAAATAGAAAATAAATATTGGAAAAAGAAGAAGATGTGGGGTGCGCATTCAATGTCCCACCAGGCATGTCATTATGTATCTAAGGAATCCAATAAATAGTTAGTCAAGTTTTATTAAGATAAATTAAACCAAAACATATAAATACTTAATACTTCAATCCTAAGACGTAGGGGGAACTATGAATAACAAGAAAAAAACAAACTACAACTAGAAGTAAATACTTACCTCCCTTGTGATCTTGGAGAGCTTATTGGCATGTGTTCATGGATAGAGCTCAGCGTGTGTAAAATGGAGTCTTTTTCAATGGTTATCTTTCATTATCTCCCCTTGTTTACTTTGGCTTCGATTTATTTGGCTTGGATTTGTTTTGGCATGTGAAGCTCTCCTATAGGCAATATCACATTAGTTCTTTGCACTAACAAGCTTGGTTTAGAGGTTTCTTGGAACTTGTATTTATAGGTCTCAAAACTAACTCTAACCATAGGGAGGTTAGGTTTAAAACTAACCTTTTTTGAGTCAATCTATTCATGATTGAGTTAGTATATCTTTACGTTGGGTCAAAGATAATCATGAGGGCCATGTGAGAGACACGAGTCAATAGTTATTATGTATCCCACCCAATTTATGATATTTTATAAGTAGATTGATAACTCATAGAAGAAATTTTGGTTAAATATATGAATTTATAAAAATAAAAATTTCATTAATTCTCCATGATCCAATTGGCCACTTATCATGAGAGTTGAGGAATAAATTTAATTAGTAAATTTATAAAATAAGAAGTTCCAAAAACTATGGATTTTATATATTTATTTGATGTCATGAAGATGCCATCAAATCCAAATTTATAAATTTATAAAATAAAAAATTCACTAATTAGCCATGGAATTTTCAACTAAGCATTTAATTGGGTTGAATAAAATTAAGAAATTTTGATCAGGTTAATTGCATTTTCTAAATTTATGTAAGGTTATCCCTCATCCTTAGTCAAAAATGTCAATTTACTAGGTCATAATTTGATAGGGGATGAATTAGAGATAAGTTATTTTTGCATTTAGGGTAATACCCTAAATAGGGATTCATGGACAAGATTTAGAGAACTTACATCCAATATGTGGATGAATTTGGGATGAACATTAATTTTTAGGCTTAATTTATGTTGTTTACAAGAAATCAGTCTGATGTCCATTTAAACACAAAAGTGGTAAAAAATGAGTTTATATATAACCTGCCATGATAACGCAACTATTTTTTACTTGTGTTCTTCAAATACATTGACAACACATGGAAGTCTAGGGTTTCACATGAAAATCAATCAAAAATAGCATATAGATAGTGAACCAACATTCATCCACTTAGGAATAGGCATCTCAAGACCAAGTGAAGATCCACCCAAGAAATCATTGCCCCTTCTTGTAAAAGGACACTATCACACCCTAGATGACACTACCATAGTGAATTTATATCTATGGCATTGTACTACTATCTAAGAGGGGTTTTAACTCTTGTTTTTAGTTCGTAACACTTTATATAGTCTTTATACCAGTTTCCATCCTATAATTCATCTATCTCAGTTGGTTTCTAGCTAAGTACATCTATTATAGTTCATTTATTATTTATAGAATAATTATTCAAATTAAATATTTTAAAAATTAAAGGTTTTAATTATTGCATATTTATTCCTTCATTTATTAATCCAAAACCTTAACAAACTAGGCTTTTACATTCCATAATCCCCTTAAAAGTTAAATCAGGTTACAATTTTTGTTTTTCAATAAAATTACTTAGCACTTTAAATTTCCATTCTTTTTTTTCCATTTTTTTAGTTTTATAAAATTGTATCACATAATCAACAAGGTCAACATGGCCAACATAGTTTTGTGTTTTTTTTGCCTTGCCAAAAAACTAGGTCAACTTGGATGACTTAGTTATGTGTCTATTTTTTATGTGACTAACCTAATTTATTTTGGCATATTTTCATCCCAATTTAATAGGTGGATGACTTAGTTAAGTATGTGTTTGACCTAGTTTTTTTTATCTATACTTCCCCTAGTTCAATAGGTTGTTTCTTATTTAGTCTAATGGGTGGTTGACCTATTCTAATTTCATAATTATGTCTTCTTTCCAACTTTTAATCAGTCAAAAACATTGCATAGTTAGGGATTTATACATAACCTCACTTATATTATCTCTTTATATGAAACTATTTAATTCCTTCCTTCATGTATTCATAACCTAAATATTTCATACTTAAGGCAAACATAATGCAATACCATTCAGGTTACTCACCCTTATCCTCCTTCTACTACCATTGTTTGGAATTCTCCACCCAAAAATCCTCTTCCATCCATAAATCCTACTACTCCCATTGATACTAATCAAATCCTTGATTAAATACTTAAACAAATGACCATTACAAAAATAACTCATATTAATCAAATGATGCAAATTTAATCTCATATATTATAAATGGCTTGTCAACCACCTCAAGTCATCATGACTCAACCAAATAAAATTTTTATCCCTCCTCCTCTACAAGATGCCAAGGGGCATATCATCCCTCAACATGTCATGCATAAAAAAATACTTCAACATATTTAAAATGAACCTTTAACTCCAATTTATGTGTGTGTGTTACACACACACACATTGGAAACATATCCCAAGATATCACATATGATGGGACTAAAGATCCTAGTATCTTTCTTAAAAGCCTTGGCAATCTCTATAAATAATGGGTCCAAACTAACACCTTTTCTACCACCAAGACCCTATCCAAAACCTTTGTTGGTGATGCACTTTAATGGTATAATTAGCTTCCTATACATTCCATTACACAAATAGAGGATTTAATAAATTCCTTAGTAAAGGAATTCCAACATAATGACCTTCTCAAAAACTAATTTATCCATTTCATCAATTCCAAGCAACTTCCTAAAGAATATGATCAAACCTTCATCAAATGATCAAAGTCTCTATATCACAATGTGGATGATAACATGAGTGATGATACTCTATTAGAACTATTTTTTACTAGTCTTAAATCTCCTCTTCAATATAAATTTTATATTTGTTCCCCTAAAATGTTAGAAATCATAATAGACCAAACAAAAAGGCAAGACTTTCTTATGAGTTAATTTGAATCACCTCAAGCAAATACTAAGGAATCTTTGCAAACATGTTCTCATAACATTGATTTATCTAAGGCTACCCAACCTAAAAGGGAAGCATATAATTCAACCAATTTTAACCCAACCCACCCTCCCTTTAGTCTATAAGAACTTAAGAATAAGTTTCCACCCTCTAAACCCATGAACTTTAATCCTTCCAAGCCTCCTCTAAAATGGTACCATCTTAATAAGTTTTGTTGGTGATATGTTATTTGCATGATACTTATCATGATATTCACTGATTCCTTCCTACCTAATTGTTTGGTCCAATTTTAATCTTGATACTCTAAATCATTAGTGTTATCAAGACTATCTTCATTCCTCATAATCCCAATCTAAAGAATCACAATCTCATCAACATCACATACCTAATTATGAATAAAAATTATATCATACCACACCTCATCCATTAATGTTGTACAAACCAAAGTTGATCCTTATTCATGTACTAATAATAAAAGGATATCTAACATGAACAACTGCAAATGGGTTATTTCATCAATCAAACCTCAACCTCTTTGGTTAGAGGAACCCAGTGAACACATAGTTCAAATACCTACTCCAAATTTCATCATAAATAGTCCTAATTTAGATTATAAACCTATTCGTACCTATTCTAAAAGTCATGTGTCAATTTAAACATCATTAAAATACAATATATCAACACATTTACTTGTCTCAAAATACATCAATAAGCCCAATGTAGTTGATTCTAATAATTTAATTTCATCTCACTTCATATAACATGTTAGGGCATATTATTATGCCCATCCACATATCACTTATAAATTTTGATCATATTGTGATGCCTATCTCTACATCCAATTACCATTTGGATCATCCTAATATGCCCACTCTTATTTTAAATTTCACTATAACAAACAAATTCAACTTCAAGAAACCTTTCAAGACACATGGGCTTGTATTTCACATTATCATCTTTAATATAGACATTAACATAGATTCTGATCTTCTTTTATATCATGTTTCTTTGTTTTTGGTGCATCTTATTTAGTATATTTTTAATTACACCATTTTTTCCTTTGGATTTTTTGGTTTTATTTCACTTTACTTACACCATTGTTTCCTTTGTATTATTTGGTTTTATTACACTTTAGCTACACTATTCTTTTCTTTGGGTTATTTGGTTTTATTTCACTTTAATTAAACCATTATTTCCTTTGGATTATTTCATTTTATTTCAATTTAATTACACCATGTTTGGTTATTTTATTTTATATCACATTACATTGAACATTTATTTCTTTTGTTGTTCTTAAGTAGCACCTTTAGGTTTTTCCTTTATTTTCATTTTATCACATTTATGTCATTATTTCCCTTCATCTCTTTATGATTATTTAGTCCTTTTTTTAATTTTCCCCTCTTTTGGTATGACCATTTACTTTCCCCATTTTTTGGGATGACCATTTACTTTCCCTCTCTTTTGGGATGACTTCTACATTCATTGGTGCTTGTGTTAGATCCATTTTAGGTTAGTATGGCTTCTCTAATGACATGACTCTCATAAGATAGCCATGTCCCTTTTAGATTATTCTTTTCTTTCCTTGTGATCAATTATATGTATATTCATCATTGTATCACTTATTACATGGATGTCTCTCTCGCTATTCCCATCTTTATTTTATTTCCTTTCATTTTAGGCACACATAGTTTAATTTTGAGATTGCACACTTGTGGGAAAGTTTAGGAATCTTTCGACACATTGCTCTTTCAGAACTTTTATCTCATATCCAAGTGTAAAATATCTTGTGTCTATCACCTATTTCACTCATGACTAGTTATATAAATTCATATGGAGGAGGAATATAAAAATAAAAAAGAGTTGAAATATAAATCATAAAATAAAAAAGGCAATTATAAATTCAAATTTTAGATCACACCAAATAAAGTGATTTATATTTGGCACATATCCTATATTAGTTAAAGCTTAAAATTCAAAATTGGACTCATGATATATATTGGGTCTATTGGTGTGTGGTGGGCTAGTAGATTGGGGTAGTAAGTCTCATCATATCATATACTTATAGTGCCACCTACTTTCTCACACAAGTACCAAATATTCATAGTAGACTGATGGCTCTGTAAGAGGTCCTAACGAATAGGGAACATGTTTGGAGAAGGTAGGTAAATTTTAATTTTCATGTATATATATCCTTCATGGGGTGATCTATGTACTTCACTTGTTATCCAAAACTTTGTATTCACTAGTCAATGTGTCCTAAGTCCTTGATGTCACTAGTTCTTAGCCTTGCACACTTTCCTAGTGTGTCTTATTCCTTATAAGGATGTTCACATAACCCATGTATAACATAAAATCCTTATCTACATTAAATTATTTCCACTATCCCTTATTGGATATTGATTTTAGCTGATCACATCTACCTACTTAAAAGTTTTGGTTTACAACCTATGAGTTTTATTATAATATCTAAGATAGGATAAAGTTTTCCTCACAATTATCCCTTCACATTTTCTCACCCCATCATCTTATTTTCATCATATTCATGTCTTTATTTAATTTTAATTTATTACATGTACCTTAGAATAAGCACTAAGTTCGAATCATCATCCTTTAGATCTATTCATTTTCATATATCCATCATGTTCTTATTTGATATTTTATGGACTTCACTTATAATAAATATGTCATTTTACATGCTTACATATTTTTATTTATGTATGAATTAACATTTTTGTCTTACATCTTAAATTAAATTTCATCTTTAGTCATTTATGATTTATTCATGCTACACTTGACATGCTTGTCTTACATTTTGATTCACATTCTCATTTCTAATCATTTATGTTTTCTCTATGTCTTGATTTGACAAGCTTATCTTAAATTAGGTTACATTCATTTATCGACATATACTTATTTATCACATTACTTATAATGTTTTACATGTTTTTTCACATGATTTAGTGTGTTATACATTCATTTATCATAATTTTATCATTTACATGCTTGGTATTTTGGTTCTAGCCTAGCATTAACAATCTTGGCTCGCTAATTTTCTAACTAATTTAATAAATTTTGAGATTTATTCATTTTTACTTTGCCCATCCTATGTATGTACACATTGCTTCTATTTTTAGTCTTGTATCCCTAGGTTTTCTCAAATACAGGTATTATGCCCTCCGTGATCAAGAAGAAGATATTTACATGTACTCATTTAACAGAAAGGTAAGTTAAGGTATGTCTATGGTAATTATAGTTAGTTTAATTTCATTTTTAATTAGCTCATTTTTTTTCATTAATATTTTATTTATCGAAGTACCATCCGATGTTACACTTTCATGACACATGATGATCTTCAAGTGGGGCATATGTATACATAAAATATTTTAAAAATTTATCATTTAATAACACTTTCACCCTTGTAGGAACTTGTTGGTTTCAATCTCTTTGAGTACACACCTTAAAGGGTGCACTAGGAAAGAGGTGGGTAGAACATTGGTGATTCAAAATATTGATGGTAAACTATATCATTACCTAAACATATTAAAATCCTACTTATCCAACTCCCCAAGTAATCCAAACCCTTCTCACACATTTCCCTAAGAATTTATCCTTTCAAATAGCTTCTAACTAAGAAAACACCCTATTTTCTTGCTAAGTCAGCTAGGTCGATCATATTATATAAGGTTGAGAGCATGTTATAGAACTAAATTGGCATGGATAAATTAGTTTAAGGCCTAATCTTCAACATTTATAACAAACTATATTGATTTGACCAATTTTTTGGGATGAAATTATGGAAAGGGTTAAGGTTTATCCATTTTATATAAATACAAGGTTCATTTCAAACCAATAAAGAGGAAAATTCATTTTCACATCATTAAAGTTCACAACTCTATTAAATACACATTTGAAGGATACATTATTTGGGTTTTGACTTGGAGAAAAGATTACTTGCTTATGGGAAGACTAATGCAATGTAGGAGTATTTTATCCAAGAGTTGATTTCTATAATGTAATCCTTACAAAGTCACAATAACCTCTTGAAAATAACCATTTGCCAAGGAAGAGATTGAGATTCAATAGGTTCACCCAAATTAATTATTCTTAACTCTTCTTGTTTCATTTGATAGATAGATATTATATAAGTAATATGTGTTGAATATATAACTCCTTGATTAAATTACATCTATACTTAAATTTAGTCTAGACATAGGGTTTTATTTATTTTCCATATTCCACTTTAGGTGATTTAGAATCCTATTTACTTATCATGATCCTTTCATTATTTTTTTGAGTTTGATCATCCCCATTTATGCCATAAGTTTTGGTGAATACTATATTAGTTTTAATCTATGTACTTAAGCCTAGCCAAGATTGTTGCATAGTGTCATTTGTCTAAAGGATTTGAAACTCTATCTTTTGGTGTTGTGTGGTAAGAGATCCCTAATTTAGTTCATAATCCTGATATAAATAGTATTTTAATGGGTGTTAGTTTATTACCTTATTTGACCTTTTTCAATAAATTAGATAAGTTGTAGATCTATCTTAATTTATTACATAAATTTTTTTCTTAAGACAAAAAAAATTATTTTCCCCTTAATTTAACCACTTTTTAAAAAGTTCATGTAGAAGATAGTCCCTAATTTAATATTTTAATTATCCCTAATTTAATATTATAATTAGGGAATCTAAATATATAAAAATAAAAATATGATTATAGACAAGGGTCATTTACAATAAGCACATTATGTCACCTCAATAATGGAAGTTAAAAATTACCATATTGTTTTATTAATGTTTTCTATTTAATTTTAGAAAAATAAATTAATTAAATATAATTTGTAGATGTGTACTTAACAATCCATGTGTCCCTTTCATAGCTTTGTAGTAGATTTCATAACAAAACCATGTATTTAAGTTATTGAACATTAGTGTAGACACTATTTTATGTATTATATAGAACCTCAATCTTGTACACTTGAAAAACTTATACCTTGGTTGTTCCTATCAATTATGGACCTTTCCCACATTTTGAAGTCTCACATCTACTCTATCTTGTGCTCCTTAGCCTATCTCTTAGTCTGACCAATCTTATGTTGATGATCTCAACCTTATATCTTACCCAAAATGTTTAATACATTCTTATCTTCCACCTCTAAAAGTTATAAGTCTATACCTACTTTCCTACTCCTTGGACACTAACGCCCAAGACAACTTATGTCAATGCTAGTGTCCTACTCCAAAGCAAGTGTCCAGTGCCCTATAGTCATCCAATATGTAAATGAAACATATTGTAATGGTCAACCTAAGTAATTTAATGTAAGTGAATTGTCAAAAGGGATCAATAGAAATACAAGATAAACCCTCATTCATTCCTCACCTAACATAAACCTATAAAATACATAATTAAACTTATCCAATTACTCAATCAATCACTTGATAAAGTAAATATTCCCTATTTTCTATTAATTACATAACATTAATGGGGAAAAAACATAAATAGGTTTTAGTTAATGAAGGAGTATCCCAAGTGATATATTTTATGAGTTAAAAACTAGGTCATTATTGTACTTGGTTTTCATATATGTCATGATTCATATGCAAGCCAACACATAGGGAAAAACTACATCAGTCTAAGGCCCTCTTCAAAGGATTGGATATGTAGGCAATGTTCATTGATAGATATATGTTTAGGATTAGATATAAACTATGTGCCCACTAACCCATTTTTATCTAAGGTCACTATGAAAATGAATAAATAGGGTTTTACAAATTCATGAGGATTGATAGCACATGACCTAGATCAGAATGCATTAGAGTGAAGGTGAAGTCAAACCCAAAATAATCCATGTGGTCTCATCCTTTTCCATTGGGTATTTCATAAATGAAACATGTGTCAGGTTTGGAACATAGTGTCAACCCAACCATCTAGGATTAATGTTAGTGTCTATGGATTTAGAGGGATTCAATCCAAATTATGGAAACTATTCTGGAATCCTCTTTCTGGTTTGCTTTTTACTAGTTCTAGATCTAGAACTACATTAACATTAGAACAAGCTAAGTACATTACTTATTTATCATTTTCATATATATCATATAGTTTCAATAATTGTTTTATAATTATCTTAGTTTAATAAATTTAGTATATGTTATATTTGAGTTTAGCACCCAATTGGCTTGCTTTAGATCTGATCACCATCCTTGTGTATTGCCATTTCTATAGTATTAACCCTATTATACCCAAAGAGGATTCCTTATCCAATTTAGTGTAAAATATTTGGTGAACATAATTCATATGAATGAAAAAAAAATTGATTCCTAAGGTCTTCAGTCAACTAGCAATTCAAATTATTGTATTTTTTCATTTCCTACTTATATTGTATTTCATGCAATCTAAGCATAGCCCTAGATTGGGAGGTGTGCCTGTTGAACACATTGAGCTTCCCATTTCATCACATAAGATGTCTCAATAAAATGAGGTGTATAGTCCTTTAGATCATGATGATACTAATGTTGAGAATGAAAAAGGTTTTGATGAGGTTATCATAGAAGAAAATTCTGATAATGAAAATCACAAGCCTAATGAAACCAATGAATATGATCAAATATATCATGAGCAAGTGCATGAAATCACAATATTTTGTGACCATATTCATCAAAACCCTAAAGATATTTATGAAATCCCAAAAACCATTTTAGAAACCAAGAATGCAAAAGGCATATATGACCAAACAAGTCCATCTATTGATGATGTTATTAGAACTATGGGCCATTCCCATATTCTATAAACCCTCCCCTTAAACACAATACTTCTTAATATTTCTAATGGGGGAATGGGTTATGTTTTTAAACCTTTTTTTTCCTTAAAATATTATTTCTAAAGGGTATGTGCATGGATTTGGGGGATAATTCCATGGACATAACCCATAACATGTATGCATTATCAAAACTTATATAAAAATATGCACATTATAGGAAAACATACATGTTTCTATAAATTTCAATAATGTGTATGCATTATTTAAACTATTAAAAAGAAAAACTCTAATCCTTTTCATTCTTCCCAATCATGTTTTACTAATACCCATTTTTGTTTTCCCCTGACACTCATGTTTTTGCCTGCAAGATTCATGTTTTGCCCTCCATTCACCAGATTGAGGATGCCACCATGAAGAAGAGGTATCATTTTTTGTAGATTAAATCAATTTTTTTGATTTTTGATTTTATTTTTTGTGAATATGAATTACATCTAGTTTATTTTTTCATTTTTCTCCAATAGGTCAGCATGTTCCACCTAACCCTCCACCTAATCCTCCACCTAACATTTTGCCCAACCATCCTAACCTTACTAAACGTCTACCTAACCCTATTATACTAACCCTCTACCTAACCATCTTGTAGTTCCCTTAGATCTCTCAAGAAGATTAGAGGATATATTTTATTTTATAGTCAATAACAAAATTGAAATTAAGTAAATAATTAGGAGAATAAGGGAGTCCACTTCCACAAACACCTACCGCACCTATTTGGCCAATAACCTAGAGTTAGTATCAAGTCAATTTGACTCAATAACAAGTCAAATTAGTAGATAGATGTCATATAGGGATAGTTATAAGGCTTACTATGCTGAAAATTTGTCAACATTTGAGATGAAGAACATAAATATAATAAAAGATTAAATTTATGCCTCATTTATTAACCCAATCACTAATGCCCCATTTCCCATAATGACTAAATGTTTCCCAATTCACTGATGCCAACATGATTTGATTAAGTCCAATTTTTGGGAGTGATGGTGGATGGTGTTTGACTATCCCCCTTGTAATAACCATGAGGTCCCTTTGTACTTTTTGAGGAAACTATATTATGAGTTTATCCTCAATCAAATTCGAAACTACTTTGACTATGGTGAGTTTCAAATTTGAGGGAAAGGCTTCATATAGGATTGATCAAGTGCACATCATGCACCTAATCATCCTATAAGGATCCCTACCCAAAATTGACTTCATCTAGAGATTCCCTTTACGGTGACAGAGGTTGTGGAGATAGACACTTTGCATATACTTAGTGTGGTTATTGATACACTCATTCATCATGTGAGTAGAATTTTAAAGACATATTCTTGTGATACTCCAGCTAATGGTCATACCTGATCCCATCCATGTAGATGTTATGGTGTTATATGTACTAGACCTTTAGATGATGATGGTGGCACTTCAAGGGGATTGGAGGATATGGTTTTGACTGATGATTTATTGTCACACACATCTAGTTTGGATACATTAGGAGTCTCTAGACACATACATGTATCTTTTATATTAGTTTTAATGTTAAATTTTTAAGTTATATTTGCATTTAAGTAAAAAGGTAAAAATTAATTTACACATTTAAATTGAATAATATATATGTATTTTTTATGTTCTAGGAAGAGATGTTGCCTTTGACATCACAACTAGGTAGTGGGCTAACACAGGCTACTACATTTATGCGCATTAGTATGAAACCATATACATTCATAGATGTAAAATTTCAAGTGAATCTTATATACTCTAAATGTACATTCATACACCTTAATTGCATCCTTGGTAGATTTTGTGTAAGTAAATATTAAATACCTAATTTATAATTGTGTTGGGATTTTTATTGTTCTATGTATTAACATGGATTGGCGTAACTTTTTATAAACTCATCCTTCATCTCAACTATGGTTTCAATAACCAAAATAACAAGTTGAGCATTTGTTTAATATCCCATTATATATAGTTTCCATAGTGGGTCAATCCCAATTATTAGGATTGGATGTATATATATATATATATAGAATTAATTTGATACATTTTTTTGGGTATAATATATTTATATCAATTTCCCAATCAAGCATAACACGTCTTCATCAATATGCACACCACTACTTTTATTCAAATACTAGCCTCATAGCCAAGAACTTGATTCCTTGTTATCCTAATTACATATAGTGGTTCAATCTCTATGATCAATATCCAAAATGGTCATATCTAGCAATTCAATTCCCATCTTGATTCCATCAGAGCATAATAATTTCATCTCTATCTATGGAGTTATAAATTTAGATGGCATAGCCTCTTGATCCCATTATACCTAGTCGATTCCATTAGTTTTTTATGAGAGTGTCCATTAGATCCCATTGGTTTATTGGGAGAGATTAAACTATAAACTATATCCTATATTTATATGGCATAGGCCTTGTGACCATACACAAATAGGGGACCTCAACCCTGTATAGATAGATAGGATTGAGTATTTTGTTACCACCACCTACTTAGGGGGGCCTAAAGACCTACTATATCTAGTTAGGGGAGAGGTCCTATCTCTATCCATTGATGCAAAGCTATATCAAATTCTATACAAAAATCTACATATATCCCTTCCTTTCAAGCTTTTCCTTCATCCATTCATAACTCATTCACTTAGTCCTTTGGTCAATCACATGCCAATGATAATATTAGTCAAATCAATCCTTCTATATTCTTATCACACTTTCTTTACATCCTTGGTAATGCCACTAACTCAAAATCTCTATCTACTTATCCCTCACATACACCTTTCTAGCTTTACCTTTTACTAGCCCTATTTCTAGGTAAAACTCATTGTCTAGGCCTTAACCCTTCTCCCTTAACCCTACTCTAGGACTAGCACTAGATCATAGCCTCATTTACATAATTTTCCATACCTAACAAGCCCAAAACTACCTCCATTAGTGAGAAGACATTAAATAATGTAAAATTACAATTTTTTGGAGTTTGTCAATGATCAAATCTCATTTTATACACTAAACACTATAATCAATTTTTCTAGGCCATTACTAGGGCTGAGAGCACACTAAAGGTGATAACTTTTGTTTTAGTGGGTTTCAAAACACCAAAAAAGTTGCATTGGGTTTGTACTGACCCTATATAACTTTCTCATCCAAACAATAATTGTTTAAAGCCCACAATCAATTGCAAATTCAAAACTCTTAGTTTACAACCTTGCCTATGCACATAGGAAAATAGGGTATAAGGTTACTTTGCCTTTCTTTCAACTTCCAATATCTTAAAAACCTAATATAGGATTATATACACTTCCATTAACTATTTTATACCCTTTAAAATCTTAATGGAATCCTGAACTAGTTTCAACATAATATAACTCAGTCTTTTGGTTGTATGTTGGCCTTTAACAAACAAGGTCCTCAGGGATTGTTTCCTCTTTCAATGTCAAAGAATTATAAACCTATATCAAGATGATATTCACCTTTATATGATCATTAAAAATCATTTTTCAAACTCTTTAGAACTAACATTTGAGTTATTAATTACACACCAAATAGACTAACTTAGACCCAGAAAAACCTATTTAAACTCAAATTCAAATTTAAACATTTTAAAGACACATTTTAGACCTTGTATTGGCATTCCAAGATGCCCCTGCATTCAATGACTCAATTTCACAAAATCAACTCAAAAAACCTCCCTCATTTTATTTTCATTCTCCCTCATGAAATTGAAATTTCTTGCCTTCATTATGGTGTTACAAGTCATATCTTGCACATATCCACTTATCACATTCATGCTTCCCATGACCTCATTAGAGTTTTTCATATCTTATACAAGACTAAGTTTAAAAAAAAAATAATAATCAATTAATTACCCAAGTTATTAATTATTAGGTTGTTTGTTTAGTTGATGACTAGGGTGGAAACTCCTCCATCATTGTGAGTTAAGACAGACTCAGGCATTATTACTACAATGTCATCTGCATAGGCACTCATCGAGGTATGTATATTCACTTGTAATTTTGAATTGTAATTTAGTAATTTTGTTTTAATAATTTTACTATATACTTTAACAAATATAACTTATATGCATGAATGTATTATGTATATAGGGCTATCATATGGCATTTGATAGTTTGATTCATGTTACTACTATGACAACTCCTCATGTTTCTTTAGTGTTTAACATGCATATTCATATAGTTGAACTTGGCAGTGACCTAGTAAATCATCCAAAATAAATTAAGGAGGAACATGATATTTAATTAAGTTAATGTTTAAATGATTTTTTTTATTATAGTTTAAAATATGAGTTTCTTAACTTGGTTTCATGTATACTTTCTAATTTTATAATAATTTTTGTATTTGAATAGGTTTGGTTGCAAGTGAGCTATGAGAGTATTACCTATAGTAAATCCTTGGATAAATATAACGCATTCAAGATATCTCCATATACAAGTAGGGCATACCAATGAGAGTCTTCTTCGAAGAAGGCAAAGAGAGGGAGACTATTTGATGATTAGGATGTTGTAGATGAAGTACTTTTTTGTATGCCTATATGTCAATGCATGTATTTTTAGCATTTTACATGTGTATATGATGTATTTACTCGACATTAGATACTATGTTGTTAGACATGATGTAAATTTTTGTATGCCTATATGTAAATGCATGTATTATTGACATTGTATGCATATATATGACAATTGTACATAGCATTCTTATTTTGTACATAAATATTTAAGAAAACCAATGACGTAAATATTTTTTGAATCACTTGTGTTCATATTATTATAAATTATTAGTTTTTAATAATTCTTAAAGATTAAAAATGTTATGAGATTGATAATAACTTGTTAAGATAATGTTGCAAATTAGACCCTTATAATAAATTAAGAATAACACTATGATTTCTCAAGAGATTATAAGGGCATTGATAGTAAACTCTATTATTTTTCATGTCTATTAAAAATTTTATATCCCAATTCCACCTCTAACTATTACTTCCTTCATTAGCCTACCCTCATTTAGGCATAATTATCCCTATTCCAAACCCTCAGTCCTAAAATCCATACACATACATACAATCTTAGGTTAAAACCTTTTGATTCACCTTGTACATGTATAAGGGAGCAATATTATAAATATTCATTAAATTCCCATGGTTAAATCTCTTGAAAATGCCCAAAACTTGCTAATATAAGGTTTCCCATGCCCTGTACATACTCTCTAAAGGACCAACTTGACCTTCCCATTGATCTTCTTTTATTGAAAACATACTTATGTCATCTAAAACATCTCATAATAGATTTCCAATTATCAATATGACTCTTGATAAGACTATGAAGGAAAAATACTAATGAATGATGCAATAAGGCTCAATATGTAAGATGAAATGAACTAATTTTGCCCAAAATCCCATCATAGGTCCTTACAAAACTAGGTGAATAATAGGTTCACAAATTAAAACTAATCACATTCATGAATTTATGCATTTGTGATGAAATCAAGGAACTTAAGGGTTGTGTTTGTTATGAAATTAGGATTTATGGTTAGGGGTTTAGTGTAATGGGTTTATATATGTATATATGTCATGAAATTAGGGTTTAGGGGAACTGCACATGTTCAAGTGATAAAATTAGGGTTTATGATCAAAATGTCATGAAACATGACCTAATTTATCCCTTTCAATCACACCATAGACTCTAATTTAGGTTGAATGGGTTGAAATTGGCAACATTTGCATTTGTATTTACATTTTTGATTAAAATAGGGTCAATTAAGTTATACATGTTGCATCTAGATTATACAATTGATTAGGCCATAAATTTGGTTTAGGGGCTCAATTTTCCCTAAATCACGTCCCTAATTAAACCAATTGACTAATTAATTCAATTCATGATAGATAGAATCAAACTTAATTTTGTCCCAAATCATGTATATATAATGATCTTATAGTTATGTCAATAAGGGGTTCAAATTGGCCTTCCATGCCTCCTTAATTGAATTACCCCTATAGTTGAACCTTTTTGTGCCACCCATGTACCTCATTCACTTGGAAGTGTTAAAGATATCAAAGATGAATCAAATCATGGAAGTTTTAGAGTTGACAATACCCAAGGAGGCCAAATCCAATTACATATCACCATGTGTACCTTGTACATGCTTGAAAGTGTCAACACTGTTATAGGTGTCAAGTCTTAGAAGTGTTAAAATCTCTATCTTATCCTTGTGAGGCTTGATCCATTTAGATATACATATGCATGTTTATCTTGTATACACATATATTTGTGTTATAGATCTAATTGTCACTTTTCCTAGAAGCATCAATTTTTTTAGAGCTTCAGGATACCCAATCCAATCAAATGTTTCAACATGTGTAGGTCTATTACACTTGGAAAAGTGTTATAGTTATCAAATATGCACATATTTGATACTTAAACATGTTCCATCACCAATCCAACCAATCCAACTAAGGCCTATTCAAAAATCTATCATAATTACATACATAAAAGCCAATAATGCTTAAAAATTGACATCGATCTAATCAACTCATGTCTAGTAAATAATTCCCATGGTGTGAACCTCTGACTTACCATTACTATATAAAAATTGTTATGTAGAGTGCTTTAAGGTCCTATCTTAATTGAACAAGCACTGAACATTATCAATTTTTTACATGTATGTATTCAAATTATTTATATCCATCTACCTTTAAATACGTAGATAGAGATCCTAAAACTTACATTCATATTAAGTCATACACATAGGAGAGAACACAATTCAAAAACATAGATGAGCCTCAACCTCAAATCCTAAGCCATAACAAGAATTTTGAGACACATGTACTACTTTCTTGCAACCCACATCATAATGTTTAAGCTCATTATAATGAAATATGAACAAGATTATTGAAGATATATGTACAAAATATATATAACCTTGAAACCTTCGATGAGGGGTACACACTGGTATTCAATTATGATAAACCATCTATATGAGGTAAGTAGTTCATCATTGCCATGGATAATTATTGGGTCTCTTTTCTCAGCATCATCCTTGAGGGGAAGAAGGTCTCAAATTTAGGGGACATTGTCATAGGTTTAATGTATATCTTGAGTAAGTTCAATAGAGTTTGAGTTAGGGTAACTCATACATATGTTTTACTTGGTCAATGTTAGGTCAAAACCATCCCTTAATGGTTTTGAGCAAAGTCCCTAGTACATTTAGATATTTTCTAAGATATACATTCATCATTACGAGCATGACATCTTAAAATCACATCATCATTAATGGATACATGTGACCATTTCAAGTTTATTGAGATCAAAACCACATCTTAAACAAAAAAATGTATAATCAACTTAACAAAAATATATAAGAATTTAACATGTACATAAATTATAGGTCTATCATCCTACTTTCATTTCTTACCATCCCAATTACATAGTAAGGTATAAAACTCTATATAATATTGATAAGCATCAAGTATTGTGTAGCTTATTTTTTAGATTACAATTTTTACACCCATGGTGTGGCTAGGACTAGTCCCATGTGAAAGACACACTCTTTAGATGATGTGGGAATGGATGGATTGATTGATGGTTGTCCCATATGTGATGGAGGGGTAGATGAAGGAGGTTCACAAAACGGAGGATTAGCCATATTTTCACAAGAGATCTTAATTTTAGGCAAAATTTTAATAATGCATTTGAATACATTATTGGAATCAAACTTTAATAATTGTAACAATATAGGACTCTTTTTAGAGTTTCAATTGGGACCTCAAAATGCATCTATTTAATTAGATGCACTAAGTGAGCTTGGAGAAAACTTAGGGGATTTTATTCAACACATTTTAAGAATGTTTTTGGGACAAACCAAGGCATGATTCATAGGTATTGGTCTCCATTAGATAGAATTATTGAAAATATCAAAGAGATGCACTCTTACAACAAGATTATCTATACTACATATTCCAATTCAATGGGTTCGCCACTCAAACAAATTATTTCAAAAATTTTAAATAAAGGGGTCTAGTCAAAGATATCAAAGAAACAACAAAAGGGTAAGAGAGGATTCTAGGAAAGTAGGATAATATCAATAAGAAATGTAAAATATTAAAGTGAAATTAGGATTTTAAGAATGTAAGGTGGTGAGGTATATCCTTTCCATACTATGGGAAAGATCCCAATAGCTGTGCATGTTTCAATTGTCAGACAAGGATTTTTTTAACATGTGTTATATTAATGAAAAAAATTGGTGTATATAAATATTAAAGTTCACCAAAAGTTAAACATCTAATATCTAATACTTGTTCAACATTTATTCTATAAAATTAAAAGTAACCAATCACATCATGACAAATAAGAGTCAAGTATTGATACTCTAATGCATAACAATTGGTACACTAAAGGTTAAGTTTTGATCATAGGTTTAAAAAATGCATTTATGACCTCTCAATATAAAATCATTTATATTGTCAAATGTATAATGTGTTAGACCTTGAAACCTTAGTTATAAGTAGTTAAGATGACATATTGAAATAGGTAAACATTTTGAAGTCTAATGCGATGTTAATTCACTGTCTAAAGCTAATGGTACCTTTCCCCTATAATAAACACAAAATTTGATATTTCCCCTCTAAGTATGCATGGCTAATGGGACATTTACCCCATAACAAACACAAAATTTGTTTGCTTGGTTTTATGTCAAAGAAACATGTACACATTCTTTGTTACATCAAATAACATGTATATGTTATATAATGCATACACATTATTAGAATTTGAATTTAAAACCAAGCCTTTAGGCTCATAAATTGCTTGGATTTTTGATCTAAAGGCTTGGGACTATGCATCTACAACTGAGACCAAGAGTTTTAGGATAAATAAATAAATTTCAACTTCAATTACCAAATATGATATGTATTTCAACATCAAAATTCAAAAAATTATTACCGTTACGATGATCACATTGTCCTCTTTCTAAATGTATGATTTTTGGGCTATTTTAAGGGTTCAAACTATATTTATTTCTAACAACACCTTTTTTAGGCCACTACATGCTTCACCCATACATGCTTATTCATGTTTATCTAATGTGTTTTTTGTTGATCCAAATGTGAAACAAATCATATGGTAACGAACTAGGCCTAATTCTACACACATTCAAAAATAAATCATTTTGCATTTTTTAAAGGTAGTTAGGTTGGGTCACACGAATGGCTATCTATTTTTTTTTATCAGTTTTTAGGACATACTTAATTTAAAAATTAATAACAAATTATTCATCAAAAAAATTTAAAAAAATTTTATTAACACACTAGAAGATATAATCTAAATATTCACCAAAGGGTTTCTAACAATATTAAATGATTCTCAAAAAATGGTGGGTCACACAGAATGGTACAATTCAAATTTTCTTAAAAAAATAGGAGGTCCTCTTCAAATTTTAGATGTTTTACCTATTTACACTAAACCATTTTTCAAAAAAAAATAGTGTGTTTGCAACAAGACTCAATATGCTACAATTTATGATTTTATACCATCTTCAATTTTCAAGTGTAGCTATCTCTAATTATCTGTAGAAGTTCATATTTATGAATTTTTAGACAAATCATCATGTGTGGGAAATTTTTTGTCCCTTAATTTGGTAAACTTTTCCTAAATCTACCATGGAATTACGTTTGTAAAACTCAAATACTAGTTTCAATGCTTATTACTACTCAAACCATGTTTACATCCCCTTTGGTGACTGCTCAACTTGTTAATCTAAATCACAATGGGTCCAAAGTGCAAACACTCCTTCAATTTATAAAAAACTTAGAGGACAAGGTTACAAACATTGAAAAAAATGTTTTAAAGTCTCCTCATGCTATTGATTCATAAGATATGTTACATAACTCTCTTTCACTTGAGATATCTTTGCACCCTTTACCAATTGGTTTTGTTGCACCTATGTTCACATTTAATGATGTCAAGGGTGATATTTAATAGCATATTCAAATCTTTTATGTGGCATTCCTTGACTATGCCTTTAATGATAAACTTTTGACCAAATTATTTCCAAGAAGACTTAAGGACTATGCTTTGATGTGGTTCTATGATTTACCTCTCCAATTCGGGAGAACATTTAAACCTATTGTAGATAAAATTTTAACACACTTTTCCATTAATATTTTTGAAATGTTTGATATGCTTGAATTACAAAAATTAAACAAGGAACAAATAAACTAATCAATGAATATGTCTTGAGGTACAAGATAATGCTAGCTAAAATGACCAATACTATGATAGATAATGAATTTAAATACATATTCAAGCAAGGTTTTTTTGATCCATTACATAAGACCATTGTTTTTAATTAATTAAATTCTTTTGATGACCTATGCCATGTTTTATTTAACCATGAGATGAATCTTATTTCATTAAATAAGCTCAAGTATGTAGAAAACACACTAACTACATCTACATCTACTACCAAGTTTACAATCAAACTAAGTTATAAGGTAAAGCCTCTTAACCTAAAAAGGAAACAATGAACATTGTTCACATAGTTTCATAGTAGATTAATCAACTTGTCCTATCTAATTCACCAAAGATACAATTTACACACTTCCCTGAGTCTCATGCCTCATTATTCTCATGGTTATAGAGTGTTAGATTATATCTTTAATACATCCTATTGAGGTTTATATAAATAGACCTATACCCAAAAGATATGATGTGAATGTTTATTATGATTATCACCAGGGACTAGGACATTCTATGAATAGATGTTTTAACTTGATTCATAAGATACAAGACCTTATTGATGACCAAAATTTTACATTTGATGATCCTCCAAAGGAATCAAGTTCATAACTTGGTGATTGCCACAAATAAAAAATATTTAACAATCCTTTGCAAAATCATTCTAAGAAGGAACAAGATGTGTAAGTAACATACAATACACATCCTCCTCCATCACATTATGGGAACCCATTAAATGGTATTATTGGTAATTAAACATGGCATACACCTCTTATGGTTTATATCCCTTCTATTACTTTCAATTATAGTGATGTTAAGGATGATGACTCAGATCTTAATTATTTACTCATTTGAGAATACCTCGATAAACACCCTATATGTAATGTTATGATTGATAATGTTGAAAATAATAAAAATTTCATCATGACAATACTTATGCACTTGGGTTATACTCATCATTATTTTAATAATTCTCCTATATTATTTAAAACATTCAAAGGGGTCTCCCATAAGGTTCTTGGTGAGATTGACCTACCCTTATTGGTCATTCTTTCACATGTGGTTACTACCTTTTCAGTTATAACTTCCACATGAATCTTTGATATGTTATTGGGAAGACCTTTTATCAATACACTTTGAGTATTACCTTCTACATACACTTTGATTAGTACCTTCTATAGTGCACGAGTGTGTTAGATACATTCATTTCAATTGGGTAATTAAAGTTTATGAACATCCTCTTGAACAAGAAAATTTTATACCCAAATAGTTAACTATCAAACCTACTAAGGTTAATACATTTATAAAGGGTAAGAAAAATGGAATACCTTTTACTATGTGGCCAATACGTGAGATACCATTACATTAGAGCCATACATTGATTTCCACTTAATCCCCATCTACTACACGCCATGTTCAAATATTTAAAGCACCTACATATGTTCCTATTTCATCTATTCAAAATAAATCATAGAGATATCAATGATGGGTTCCATAAAACCCTACTCCTATTATTCTTAAAACTTTATCAGGTTCATATAGTCATATTTTGCATATGCATAGCATCATAAACACTATAGTGAGAGATATTTCATGTATACATGCTCCTCAATAGCATCACTAGATTATTACCACCAGGTTCATAGTGGTGATATATCTATGATCACCCTTTGGATGGGATAATAAGATATACTTTCCCATTTCACATTCCAAAAATATAAAACAAAACATAAAACATTAATTTTTTTTAGCATAACATGTTTTATTGGCTCCATGGCATCTATGTGTTAGTTCCATGTTAATGGATGACATATCAACTACCCTTACATACACATGTGTTTCACAATTATAATTGAGTGTGATATAGGAATACATAGATACATTATTTATTCCTATTTTGGATATTGGGTCTTTCTTATACTCATGTCATATGGACATTGGGAGCTTCCACCAATATGATCATGATACTTCTAGGTTACATCATTCTATGGTCACTCTACATTATCATGTTTTATGCTCCTATATGTACTTAGACATGTATTTATCAATGATTATAAACTTCATAGGGTAATTTATATGATATGAACTTGGAATTATTTAATAACACATTAGATCCATGGGCTACTATGATGTGTTTATGCTTTCATTTACGCACTTCTTTGAGTGTCTTACCTTGCTATTATCTTATTCAAGAATTTGAATATGCTCCCTTTTTTTGGGACCCATTTACTATGTATGATTTATTTTACATTTGAATATGCCACTGATTATTGTATTTACCTTTAAATATATCATACGTACTTTTATAGACATTTGACTAAATCATGTCCCTTTCATTGTGTGGAATTAGAACATGCCCCTTGTTTATGGTCACTTTGGACCATTACATTTTGGTTTACTTTTGAATGCTCTTATGTGTGCGATTGATTTAATTTTTTATCTTGTAATATTAATAACTAGATAGTGACATGATCCTTATCATGCATCTTAGGCCTTCATGTGTTCTTTTATATGCATCAATGTTACATTTACCTAGACATGTCCTTTTATATGCTACATTGTTACATTCACAAAGTATATAATTGTCTTATCCTTTTTAGATGAGGTAACTAACAATTTATATTCTTCTCTCAACTCAAAGGTGGGGATCGGGGGGGATATTAGTGGAGGCATGCCATAGATCCATATTCTTCACATTTGGCACAATCTTTAGATCCAGTGGGGGCATGCTTTGGAAGTATGTTATTCACACGTATTTAGTATTTGTCACTTATATTAGTTTTTAGATTAAGTATAGGTGTGATTTAGAAGCATGTTATCTACACTTATTTATTATTTGGTACTTATATCATTTTTTAGATTTAATGGCAACATGTCATATAGGCATGACTTCTACACATTCACAGTTTTATATTTAGTAGGGGCATGCTTTGGAAGCATGTTTTCTCCACTTATTTAATATTTGACACACTCAGATTCAATGGGGGTATGTTTTGGAAACTTGTCTTCCACATTGATACTTATTTCAATTTTAGATTTCTCCATATATAGTGGGTCATTCTTTGGAAGCATGTTTTCTACACTTACATAATTTTCAAATTGGCCAAAGCACATAGTTATATAATATACATTGGTACCATTTTTATACATAGTTTCAACATGAAACATATTTAGGGTGCATGTGCTATGTAATGTGCACCTAATATTATAAAATCTAAATCAATTTTGGATTTTAAAACACTCATGTACTATCATCACCGACTATGATGTAATTTTAAACACTCATACTGAGGTTATACTTTTATGCATGTATTGAGCCAAAATATTATAGTAGTTGATTCACTTTAAGTATGGTTGAGGTGATTAAATCACTCAATATTTCCAAGTTTTTAGGTTGGACTTGATTATATCATCCAAGCTTACCAATTTTACAGTATGAATTGACTTTGTTCACTCATACTCCCTAGGTTATAAGTATTATTGGGTTGTAGAGTTGAGCTAATCTCAACTTTTTAGTGGTAACTCACCTTTTTCTCCAAGGTTGGGGGCATATTCCTTATAATATATCTATTTATCTCCTTAGATATATGTACTTTATATATATATATATATATATATATATATATATATATATATATATATAATATAAAAAGTACATATATCTAAGGAGATAAATAGATATATTATATTTATCCTAATCTTAGTTTTAGAACCATACAATGATACATCTTTCAAATCAACTTGTAAATAGGAAAGGTGGTTGCATCGATACATAAGTGTACTCCTAAACCTTTCTCTTTTAATTTCAATATTTTCAAATGCTTTCAATTCCATATTATATGCACTTATTATGTATTATAACATTTTTTAGGTTGTAGGTCAGTCACTAGCAAAGCACTCAATTTGGATTAAATTAAAGGAAAGGTGTGTTATACACATCCAGGTATGGATTCTTTTCCTTTAAACTAATAATTTTATTAATATTAAAGGGGAAAATGTAGACACTATTTTATGGATTATATAACACCTCAGTCATGTACACTTGGAAAACTTACACCTTGGTTGTTCTTGTTAGTTTTAGATCTTTCTCACTTTATAAAGTCTCATATATACTCTATCTTGTGCCTCTTGGCCTATCTCTTAGTTTGACTAGTCTTATGTTGATGACCCAAACCTTATATCTTGTTTAGAATGATTAATACCTACTTATCTTCCACCTTTTCAAGTTTTGAGTCTATACTTACTTTCTTATTCCTTGGACACTAACATCTAGGACATACACTTATGTCAATGCTAGTCACTTATTATGATGCAAGTGTCTAGTGCCCTAAAGTCATCCAATTTACAAATAAAATGTATCTTAATAGTTAGTCTAAGTGATTTAATATAAGTTGCTTCTCCAAATGGATTAATATAAATAAAATATCAACCCTCATTAATTCTTCATGTAGCATACACCTCAAAAATACCTAAGGTAGCTTATCAAAGCACTCAATTAAGGACTTGATAAATCAAATATTCCCTAATTTCTCATATTTATATATCAGTCAAAGTGATAACACATGAATGGGTCTGATGTACTAAAAGAGTAGCCCGAGAACTATATTTTTTGAGTTACAAGCTAGGCCATTATTGTACTTACTTTGTACATACTCCATGATTCACACATAAACCAACACATAGGGGAGAACTATAGATTAGTTTGAGGCTCTATTTAGAGTATTGACTATATAGGTAGTGATCATTCACAAAGGGGTCTTTCGTTTCAATTCAACACCATATGTCCACTAACCCATTTCCCCCAAGGTCAATATGAAGATGAACAACTAGGGTTTTACATATTCATGAGGATCAACCATAAATGCCCTAGATATGAATGCATTAGAGTGATTTAAAATTTCAAACCTAGAAGAATTTAGGTTATCATATCCTTTTCTAATAGGTATTATGTATAGGACACTTGTGTCATGTTCAAGTAGTAGCATTGTTGTAATAATTCAAGGTTAACATTAGTGTCTTCAGCTCTAGAGGTATTCAATATAAAATATGATGATTGTTCTAGAATTCTCTTTCGATCTTATTTCACTCTATTCTAGATCTAAAACTACATTAGCATTAAAATAAACTAGTTACATTATTTCTTTGTCATTTCCATATCTAGCATCGTTGTAATTACCATTTTTAACTTATCTTAGTTTAAAAATTTAGTATATGTTATATCTAAGTTGAGCACCCAGTTTGTTTTTTGTAAGTTTGATCATCACCCTTGTACATTAGTATTTGTATATTATTAACCCTATCTACCCAAGTAAGATTCTTTATCTAGTTTAAGGTTAAATAGTTGGTAATATTTATTTATAATCCCTAAATAAACCATGGTTGTTATCTTAATAGTAATTTATGTTTATGTTTCTTGATATTCACTATATTCATTTATAACATATAAATTTTAAATTTTAATGGCCTCTAATGTAAAACGTGTCTAGTTAATAAAACTAATCTAAATAAATAAGCTTATATAAAGATCACAAACATGTTTACCGAGTAGTTTTGTTAATGCTCTGAATATAAAAGTAGGAAGAGATAATCTCCATTACACATAGTCATCTACTTTTATCTCATTTAATAAAAAATGTTATTGATCAACACTAAATGTGCCACATAGCCAAAAAAAAATTCAATCACAAATTGAAAAACAAATAAATAAACAAACAAACATGCATATCATGCAACCATGACATTCTTAATCAATGCATACTTCATGCGGGAGTTATATGCTTAATTGTAATAGTAATTTTTACTAAGTTAAAAATTGATTTACCGCATGTTTTCATTTAATAAAAGTTAATACTAATTTGATAACAATTAAATGAAGAGTATTTAAAGTTGTATTAAATCATAAAATTTTAAATATGTAGGAATATAAAATAAATAAATAAAAAATTAGATTAATTATTGATATGTTAATAAAATATGTTTATCATATATTTTAATTTATGAAAAAGTAACACCACTTTTATAAACATTAAAAAAGGAGTATTTAAAGTTGCATTAAATATATGATAATATACTTAAATAAGACTTTAAAAATATTCTAATATTTATATGTTAAACTCTATAATTATTAAAATAATATATATATTTTAGATTTTTTTTATTGATTGAATAAATACATGGTAATAGAAAAGTGATTTCTATAATCTTACCTTGACAAGAACTAATAATATTTAAATATAATTTATCTTTGATGTTATTCAATGATAATTTATTATATTATTAAATATTTTAAAAATCATGAATAGTTGTTAGTTCAACTGGTGAAGTTGTTTATCTCACAAAGACTTCATAGAGATCAATTTTTATTACTATCCAAATCTGACATGATGAAAGTAATGAGAAAATGATCATGCCCCAAACAACTTTGATAGAATGGATACCCCTCAATCCTTTAACTCTTAATTTAAAATCACTTTATAAAATAATAATCAACTAAAAATTATATATTTCAAAAATATAATATTACATTGCATGTAATGATATAATTTATATTATAAATGTAATATAATATTAGGAATAAACTTCAATACTCTAACCAAAAAAATCTAAAATCTCGACTATTTATACATATATTATTTAGTAAAATAAATTAAAATTTTGATCAACGTACTTTTTCTTGCCATCAACACCATTGTAAGAATTTTTGGGTGCACTTTATACCCTTTACCATCAATGTCGGTAGCATTAGTAGTAAAGGTGTAAAATAGGGACAATCTTATGACAAGTTTTTATGACTAGATGTGGCCACATTTTCTTACCCTATCCTCATGAAAATATTTAATAAGATGGGAACCCTTAAAATACAATCACGAGGGGGCATGGTTAGAATGACAAAGTTGAGTGACCATCTGAGTTTAGTAGCACCAATATATTGATATTTAACACGTAGTTTACATAAAATTTATCTCCCCTAAGATAGTGCCCTCTTAGTTTTTTGTCCACATGTGACTTTAGGTGTGATCCTATCGACCCACTTCTTGAATTATTAAATGTGTTTTATTTTTTATTTATAATTTAAAAAATATTATTATACATAATATATGACAAAATAAAATAAAATTTAATATATAATGTTACACATTATTGTAATAAAAAATGTAACTAAAAATAGATGTATATGTATGGAAACTTAAAAAATTCATGAGGTATTTATTTAAGATTATTTAATTTACTTATAGTGTGTTATTCATATTACTTTATTATTGATTCGTATTAAGTGTTATTGTTAATTAAGAAATTATCCTAATTTTTTATTCTTATTGTTTGTATATTTAATAATTATGTCTGATGTATTTTTATTGGGAAGAATTGGGCTAAGATTCATCTATAGATCTTCCCAAATGCCATTTTGAGTGGGTGATAGTTGTAGTGTAGGCATTTTTGTCACATCAATCTTGTTGGCATATGTGAGTTAGGTAATTGATGGTGTGTTAGTGTCTAGTCATCGATAAGTCTCATTCAGTGGCTATAAAATAAAGCTTTACCCTTTAAAACAATTTTATATGGAGCTTCCTTTTGTTCTTCCTCAGAAATTTCTTGAGATAAAATAGTTAGATGGGATGCCTTTGATCTGCAACAATAGTTTAAGGAAGGGGAATTTAAATTAATATGCATCATTGTTACTTATATTTGTTCATTGTTTGTTAGAGTACATGATTTTTTGTATTTAATTTCACTAAAATTTAATATTTTTGTCTATTTTTTATGAAAATTTATGATAGTTTATATCTAAGAACCCTAGTGTGAATAAAGTGTTGTTGGCATGCATCTTTTGGAAAATAATGATTATTGAAGGTTTTTTTATTTGTAAGTAGTAGAATGCTTGAATTTGTTAAAGATTCCTTATTATTTTGACAATTTGCCTAAAATTTTTTATTCTCAACTTAAATTGGGGTTTATGATATTATTTATATGGTATTTTATTCATTATAAATGAGTTGAAATGGAAGTGGTGAGGGTGGTTCAGTTCTATTGTGGCTATGTGATATAAATACAATTAGTAAATTATAAAAAATTATATGTTGTACATTTAATTCAATGATATGTACATTTAATTCGATTAAAATGAAAGACAAATAAAATATAGAGGGTAGTGGCAAGTAGAGAAATGTAATATGATTCTCAGTAACTATAAAGAATTTTAGTGGAAATGTAAATGAGAAAACAAAAAATTAATACATGAAAGTTTTAGCCAACTATATCTCATTACCATGGATGCGACGATAGTGTTTTTATAAAAAATTTAATACAAATAGTCGATGCATGTACAAAAGAGAAATTAGATGGGTGGTGTATTTTTATAATTCTTGAATCATTGGCATTTCCTTAGATTACAATATGTGCTTACGTTAAGCATCTTAACAGGTGTTGTGTAAGTGGCTCAAGAGATGTTTATAGAGTGGTGTTTGGGCATTAAACTATTTCTTTAGGGCCATTAATATTTTTGTATTATTCTAAATTATGTTTATAATATTATATAATCATTTAATATCTATAAAAAAAAGATTTACCCTTTAAAATAATTATATATAGAGATTCATTTTATTCTTCAAATATTTCTCAAGATAAAATAGTTTGATGGGATGCCTTTGATCTATAGTAATAGTTTAAGCAGGTGGAATTTAAATGAATATTCATGTTGGTACTTATATTTTTTCATTGTTTGTTAGAGTACGTGAATTTTTGTATTTAATTTCACTACGATTTAAGGGTATTGTCCATTTTTAATGCAAATTTATGTCTAAGAACCCTAGTGTGAATAAAATGTTCTTGGCATGCATCTTTTGGAAAATTTTGATTATTGGAGGTTGTTTTATTTGTAAGCTATAGAATGCTTGAATTTGTTAAAGATTCCTTACTATTCTGACAATCTATCTAAATCTTCTATCATCGACTTAAATTGGGGTTTATGATATTCATTTATATGGTGTTTTATTCATTATGAATGACTTGAAATGGAAGTGGGAAAGGTGGTGCAATTTTATTGTGTTTATGGGATAGACATACAACTGGTAAGTTACAAAAACTTATATTATGTACATTTAAATTGATGATATGTACATTTAATTTGATTAAAATAAAGGAAACATAAAAGATATAGGGTAGTGGAAAGTAGAGAAATGTAATATGATTCTCACTAACTATAATGAATTTCAATGGCAACATAAATTAAAAAACAAAAAATCACTCTATGTAAGTTTTATTCGACTATATCTCATCACTATGGACACAATGACATGGATTTTATCAAATTTTTAATATAAAGAGTCGATGTATGTAGAAATGAGAGATTATATGGGTGGTGTATTTTTATAATTCTTGCATTACTGGCATTTCCTTAGACTATAATACGTGCTCAGGTTAAGCATCTCAATATGTGTTGTGTAAGAGGCTCAAGAGATGTTTATGGTATGGAATTTGGGCATTAACCTATTTCTTTAGGGCCATCAATATATAAAGCTTTATTTTATAGATGTTGAATGATAATATAATATTATTAATATAATATTATTAATATAATATTATTAATATAATATATATATATATATATATATATATATTATATTAATAATATTATATTATCATTCAACATCTATAAAATAAAGCTTTACCCTTTAAAAGAATTTTGTACAAAGCTTCCTTTTGTTCTTCCTCAAAGATTTGTTGAGATAAAATAGTTTGATGGGCTGCCTTTGATTTGCAGTAATAGTTTAATCAAGGGAAATTTAAATGAATATTAGACATCGATACTTATATTTGTTTACTATTTGTTAGAGAACAAGAATTTGTGTATTCAATTTCACTACAATTTAAGGATTTTATTTTTTTAATGCAAATTTATGATAATTTCTAAGAATCCTAGTGTGAATAAAGTGTTGTTGGCATGCATATTTTGGAAAATTATGATTATTGGAGGTTGTTTTATTTGTAAGCGGTAAAATGCTTGAATTTTTTAAAGATTCCTTACTATTCTAAAAATCTATTTGAATTTTTATATCATCAACTTAAATTGGGGTTTATGATATTCATTTATATTATATTCTACTCATTATTAATGAATTAAAATGGAACTGGAGAGGGTGGTGTAGTTTTGTTGTGGATATGTGATAGAAATATAACTCATAAATTGAAAGAAAATATATGTTTTACATTTAATTTGATGATATGTGCATTTAATTTGATTAAAATGAAGGACACATAAAAGATAGAGGGAAGTGGAAAATAGATAAATATAATATGATTCTTACTAACTACAAAGAATTTCAATGGCAACATAAATGAGAAAACAAAAAATCACTGTATGAAAGATTAAGTTGACTATATCTCATCACCATGGATGTAATGACAAGGTTTTTACCAAATTTTTAATATAGAGAGTCAATACATGTGAAAAAAAGAGATTATATGGGCATTATATTTTTATAATTATTACATCGCTAACATTTCTTTAGACTGCAATATGTGCTTAGGTTAAGCATCTCAATAGTTGTGGTTTAAGTAGCTCAAGATGTTGGGATCATTTATGATCCAAAATTGTTTATTAATTAGTTCACTTTTTTTACTTTTAGTTGATTAGATTATTTTACCTATTAGTTGGTTTTTTAACCAACTCTCTCTTGTATGATTTATAAGCTTACCTAGTGATGCAGGAGCATCTACATTTATTTTCTTGGCAAGACATAGTTACATTGGGATGCAAGTCATGTTTGAATTCAAATTTCAATTTATTGTATTTTCCCTCCAAAATGTTGTTAATGAGGAGTAATTGTAAAAAAATAAAGGTAAAAAGAAAATTGTTGGGGCTATTGAGAAAATATAGGAGGAGTGGTTGAAAATATTTCAACCTTGGTATGTTGTTGTAAATTAAAAACTGTTTTGGTTTTATCTTGAGCCCAAGTTGGGCGTAGAAGTTAGAGAGGAGGTTTTTAAAAAAAAGAGAAAAATAAAATTCATTAGAGAGGAAGTTAGAGAAGAGGAAAATAAGGAGGATGAGAGGGACATAGAGGAGAGGAAGGACAGAGAGGAAAGGACCTCTCATTCAAGGGAAGAGATGTAAGAAGAGAAGAGGATCTCAAAGGATGTAAATTGAAGGAGAGAAAAAGAAGTTGCAGGTGGAGTCCAAGAATAAGCATGGATGTGTATATGAAGGTTTCATAAGTCTTTAATCAATGAACATTATTTGTAAGTAATTATATTTGAAGAGGAAAGAGTAGAGTTTTGATTTCCATGATAGTGTTATGGTTTCCTTTATAGAATTCTGGTTTCAATAGTGACAGGCCTGTGTATGTTTATGATGGTTCTCTATAGAAAAATGAATTAATTAAGCTCTATTATGCATAGTTATATGTTATGGAAGGAAGGATAACCTTTTTTTAATTCATAACAGCTATTAGAATCAAAGATTAGATGTAAACCTTGCACCCTGTTGACTGTCATGAATACTCAGTGGAAAGAAACCAGATTTACCTTGTTGGATTGATCAGAGGCCTATCTTGGCAAAGTTGGTAAATGATAAAGTTGTATGAAACTTATAAAGACCTAAAACAACAGGTTAGACCCTTTGAAACATCTCAAAACTCTCCCAGTTGAATTATTTGTGCTCTCGGCCTGTGTGGACAGAAAGTTAGGCCACAGTTGGAAAAATGGGTATATCTCAAGATTTACCTAATGAAAAGTTATGAAATTTTGTGTGTAGATGCAACCTGGAGTTATTAATCCAATTAAATTGGTTTTATATTGAATGGAGCAATTTGGAAAAGTCAAAATACAGACCTGCAGTTCTGGAACAGTTCAGAAAAATGTGTTCCCACTCACTAAAAAGGACATAACTCCTAAAATAATAATCCAAATGACTTGACTATTTTTGGAAAAGTTATATAAAATTATTTGTGATGTAATACAGGTTTTTTAATTCCAAAAGGATCTATATATTTGTAGATACAGAGGACTATGTTTTTATCTGCCTGTAGGTGTTCATTTTTCAAAAATTGTCAAAAAGTCAAAGTTGAGTTTTCCTTACTTTTTGAGTGCTATAACTTGGTATAAGGCTTGGATCATATTTATTATGTTTGAAATACCTTAGTAAAGTTTTTTTCAGATTTAATAAGGTGATAATAATTATTTTGACCTATTGGAGGCACAATTAGGCCTAATAAGACCTACAAGCTTTTGAACAAGGTAAGGAGTTTAGAGACAAAATTCAATATCTTAGAGTCTTATATATTATATGAAGATTGAAACATGTTAGATACATTAAATCACATGTGTTTAAAATTATTTGAAGCTTCAGATAGATGCATACTATAGATTGAATACCTAAAGCTCCATTAAGGCTTGAAAAGCTAGTAAGGGTTTCAAGCATCATAAGGAAGATCAGGAAAGAAGATTTGGTTGTAGAGCTAGAAAGAGTATGATATTGCATGGATGGATTATCAAAGACTAAATATAGGCTTAATATATAGGCTTAATATATAGTTATGAAATTTTGTGTGTAGATGAGACTTGGAGTTAAAAATCCAATTAAAGTGTTTTTATATCTAATGGAGTAATGTGGAAAATGTTATGGTCAAAATACAGACCTGCAGTTCTGGAACAGTTCAGAAAAATGTGTTCCCAGTCACTAAAAAGGACATAACTCTTAAAATAATAATCCAAATGAATTGATTATTTTTGTAAAAGTTAGATAAAATTATTTGTGATTTAATCCAAGTTTTTTCATTCCAAAAGGAGCTATATATTTTCAGATATAGAGGAATGTGTTTTTATCTGCTTGTAGGTGTTCATTTTTCAAAAATTGTCAAAAAGTCAAAGTTGAGTTTTCCTTACTTTTTGAGTGCTATAACTTGGTATAAGACTTGGATCATATTTATTATGTTTGAAATACATTAATAAAGTTAGTTTCAGATTGAAGAAGGGGATAATAATTATTTTGACCTATTGGAGGCACAATTAGGCCTAATAAGACCTACAAGCTTTTGAACAAGGTAAGGAGTTTAGAGACAAAATTCAATATCTTAGAGTCTTATATATTATATGAGGATTGAAACATGTTAGATACATTGAATCACATGTGTTTAAACTTATTGGAAGATTTAGATAGATGCATACTATAGATTGAATACCTAAAGCTCCATTAAGGCTTGAAAAGCTAGTAAGGGTTTCAATCATCATAAGGAAGATCATGAAAGAAGATTTGGTTGCAGAGCTAGAAAGAGTATAATATTGCATGGATGGACTATCAAAGACTAAATACAGGCTTAATATACAATGTAACACTTCCCTGAAGAGTAAAATGGGTATAAACATGAATCTTTGTTTGTAAAGTGAGTTTGGTATCTATCATTTTGGTATCAGAGCTTGAAGCTCTTGGGATTTGCTAAAGAAAAGGTATGAGTAACTTTGATATTTGATTTAAATTTATTGTGTTTGAGAATTAAACAGGTGAAAGGAAGGCTTAAATCCATTGAGGCTTAAGGGAAGAAGAAGCTAAGGAAATTTTAGTGAAGAGCCAAGAGAAGCTCTAGAAGAAGAGCAAGTGAATGCTCAAGAGGAAGATCCAAAGCAAGGTAAGCTTGGATTTGTGATTTGTGTTTGTTGAAGTGTTGTGTAAAGAGTTTCTGTAGGATTGAGAAAAGGATCAAAAGACTAGGATGCAAAAAGCCTAGGTGAGATCAAGGAGATTGTCAAAAGACTAGTCAAGGAGAAAGGCTTGGGTGAGACAAGTGGACCTAAAGGGATCAAGAGACCAAGGTGGAAAAGACTTGGGTGAAGATCTCAGAGATGGAAATATTTCTGAGAAAAGAGTAAAGCAGCAAGGTACATGAGGGCACCAAGAAGAAAACAAGCATCCAAAAGAAAAAATGTATGGACAGTATTGCAATTGATAAAGAGATTGATAGTTTGAAAAGAGATTTAGCTAAGATTAAAAATGAATATGAGTCTTAGATGTAGTTGAATATGAAATCATGGGTATGGCCAATGAAGAAGAGGTTGAAGTGGCCAATGGATCTCCTAATGAAGAGGAGAAGGCAAAATGAGATTGCCAAGAAGAAAAGAGAAGCCCATAGAGGCAAGATGATGAGTAGGTTGCCAAGTGAGCAACAAGAGAAAGAGGTGGAGAAGAAGGTTCTCATTGAGGAGAACAAGAGAGAAGAAAGAAAATATGAAGTGCTAGGAAGAGCACTTGGAAAGATGAGAATGTCCATTAAGAGGACACTCATGGAGACATTATGGTCTCTTGTTTTCATATCTAATGTTGTTTTTGCATGGGTAATTGCAGGTATGAGCAGCCTTGTGAAGGTGAAAAGAAAGGCCTTGAAGAATGAAGAGATTGGTGCAAGAGAAGACACCAAGTGCACAAGTGAATGTGTAAGAGAAAAGAAAAAGTTTGTTGTTGTTGATAAGGAAGAAGAGATGCATTGGTTAATGCATGAGGAAGGTGTTGAGGAACCCCTACAAGCAAGAGAAGAGATGGAAGATGAGGATGAATTCCATGATGCCATTGAAATCCAAGAAGAGACAAGAGAATATCCAAGTACAAAGGAAGAAGAAAGTACAAACAATCAAGAAGCTATGCAAGTCAAAGAACTAACGGAGCAGCCCATTAAAGAGGTAAAGGTGAGTTAAAAAATTGATTCTTCTTAAAAGCATGAAATTGTTGATATGAATGTTAGAGAAACAAAGAGAAAGGTGAAGTTTACAATTAATCATGGATATGTGATGCCTAAATGGTGGAAGAAGCAAAATCCCAAGCAACAGGATGTGTTGGTACAAAAGAATGGATACAGGATGCCTACATGGTTTGAGAAGACAAATGATAAGAAGGAGAAACAAGTATGGGTGCCTAAGAAGGCTTAGAGTGAAGATGTGAGTGTTGAGGCAACAACACCAAGAAATCAATGGAGAAAGGTGAAGGCTGACACAAGCAACCAAAGGCATGAGGATGACACAAGTACATGGAAAGGTAAACAAATTGTTTATGATGATGTTTTTGAATCATTTAATGATATTTTCATGGGAAATGAAAAATAGAAAGTGGCTATGTGGACTAATATGCAGCAAGAAGAGAGTTCCAAATGGATGGATGATGAGGAAAGGGGAGAGTATGCAGTAAGGCAATGCCTCATTGAATGAAAGAAACAAACAAAATGGCTTCAAAGAGAAGTTGAAGAGAGTAAGGAAACACAAGGTAATGGTGCTTCAATTGTATTTGATGATTATGTTGAAGAATTTGGTTTGCATGAAGACAGTTTAAGAAAGGATGAGATGAAGGGTAAGGCTAGTGAAGGACAAGTAATCCTTGTGAGTGATCAGCCCAAGTTTGATGAAGATGGTGAGATAGATGAGATCTCACTAAAGGAAGAGTTGAAGATTTTGGAGGAGTTGTTTGGTCATTCAAGAGAGATGAATGAAGATACAAGCCATGGTGAAGACACCATTGGGAAGAGTGAAGCAAGAAAATAGCACACTAAAGAGGCAAAGACAGTTTTGGCCAAAGAGCAGAAAAGTGGAGGCAGCCAAGAGACTTTATGGTCTCAAGTTTTTACTTCTAACATTGCCTTTGATGTTTTGAATGTAGGTATTAAAGTTGTGGAGATGAATGAAGTCCATAGTTCAATGGACAAATTTTTGAACCAAGAAGAACAACAAGATCTAGAAGACATGTATGAAGATGAAGAAGCATGGAAGCGGGAGATGGCAGCTGAGAAAGAAATGAGGACATACCAGAAAAGAAAGAAAAGTAGGAAGATGAAAGATAAAGATAATCAAAGACAAACAACATCATTGGTATTGGCAACAAGACTTTGGGATCTAGGCATATAATGAAGACTAATGCATGGAGGAAGCATTTCATTTGAACTAAGGTTCAAATTGTTTCTAGAGGGAGAGTATGATGCAAGAGCATCTACATTTATTTTCTTGGCAAGACATAGTTACGTTGGGATGCAAGTCATGTTTGAATTCAAATTTCAATTTATTGTATTTTACCTCCAAAATGTTGTTAATGAGGAGTAATTATAAAAAAATAAACGTAAAAATAAAATTGTTGGGGCGGTTGAGAAAATACAGGAGTGGTTGAAAATATTTCAACCTTGGTATGTTGTTGTAAATTAAAAACCGTTTTAGTTTTATCTTGAGCCCAAGTTGGGCATAGAAGTTAGAGAGGAGATTTTTTTTTAAAAGAGAAAAATAAAATTCATTAGAGAGGAAGTTAGAGAAGAGGAAAAGGAGGATGAGAGGGACGTAGAGGAGAGGAAGGACAGAGAGGAAAGGACCTCTCATTCAAGGGAAGAGATGTAAGAAGAGAAGAGGATCTCAAAGGATGTAAATTAAAGGAGAGAAAAATAAGTTGTAGGTGGAGTCCAAGAATAATCATGGATGTGTCTATGAAGGTTTCATAAGCCTTTAATCAATGAACATTATTTGTAAGTAATTCTATTTGAAGAGGAAAGAACAGAGTTTTGATTTCCATGATAGTGTTATGGTTTCCTTTATAGTATTTTGGTTTCAATAGTGACAGGCCTGTGTATGTTTATGATGGTTCTCTATAGAAAATTGAATGAATTAAGCTCTCTTATGCATAGGTATATGTTAGGGAAGGAAGGAGAACCTTTTTTTAATTCATAACAGCTATTAGAATCAAAGATTAGATGAAAACCTTGCACCCTGTTGACTGTCATGAATACTCAGTGGATAGAAACCATATTTACCTTGTTGGATTGATCAGAGGTATATCTTGGAAAATTTGGTAAAATAAAAAGTTTTAGGAAACTTATACAGACCTCAAAAAATAGGTTATACCCTTTGAAACATCTCAGAACTCTCCCAGTTGAATTATTTGTGCTCTCGGCCTATGTGGACAGAAAGTTAGGCCACAATTGGAAAAATGGGCATATCTTGATATTTACCTAATAAAAAGTTATGAAATTTTGTGTGTAGATGAGACTTGGAGTTAAAAATCCAATTAAAGTGTTTTTATATCTAATGGAGTAATGTGGAAAATGTTATGGTCAAAATACAGACCTGCAGTTCTGGAACAGTTCAGAAAAATGTGTTCCCAGTCACTAAAAAGGACATAACTCTTAAAATAATAATCCAAATGAATTGATTATTTTTGTAAAAGTTAGATAAAATTATTTGTGATTTAATCCAAGTTTTTTCATTCCAAAAGGAGCTATATATTTTCAGATATAGAGGAATGTGTTTTTATCTGCTTGTAGGTGTTCATTTTTCAAAAATTGTCAAAAAGTCAAAGTTGAGTTTTCCTTACTTTTTGAGTGCTATAACTTGGTATAAGACTTGGATCATATTTATTATGTTTGAAATACATTAATAAAGTTAGTTTCAGATTGAAGAAGGGGATAATAATTATTTTGACCTATTGGAGGCACAATTAGGCCTAATAAGACCTACAAGCTTTTGAACAAGGTAAGGAGTTTAGAGACAAAATTCAATATCTTAGAGTCTTATATATTATATGAGGATTGAAACATGTTAGATACATTGAATCACATGTGTTTAAACTTATTGGAAGATTTAGATAGATGCATACTATAGATTGAATACCTAAAGCTCCATTAAGGCTTGAAAAGCTAGTAAGGGTTTCAATCATCATAAGGAAGATCATGAAAGAAGATTTGGTTGCAGAGCTAGAAAGAGTATAATATTGCATGGATGGACTATCAAAGACTAAATACAGGCTTAATATACAATGTAACACTTCCCTGAAGAGTAAAATGGGTATAAACATGAATCTTTGTTTGTAAAGTGAGTTTGGTATCTATCACCTAGTGTACAAAAATAAAACAAACTTCTACATTACATACATTAAATAGTTTGTGCTATTCTTCTTCCAAGTTTGAGCCCTGAATAGTGGTATCATAAATGACAACTGGTGGTAAAATTGATGATGACATGTTGATTTTTATCACATTGAAAAATATTAATTCCACATATACTAATTTATTTGAAATATTTTAGCTTAGTGATAAGCTTAATGGTCTCCAAATTTGACTCTATCTATGAGTTTTTGACTCAACATGAGAGACAATTTGCAAAGAAGAAAATAATAACTATTGAAGAGGCTCACTATAAAAATAACAAGCCCCATCACAAAGATCATCATCATGTATAATGACAATTTCATAAACATTCTCTGAAACACTCTTTGAGTCATTCTCTGAGGCACTCTCCACACCATTCTAGATGGTCTCCACAACATTCACATCAGCACTTTCTAGTTATTTTGTCACCCCTTTGGATCAAGGGTGAGTTTTTTTTATGATAATTTATGATCCAAAGTTTTCTATTAATTAGTTTACTTTATTTACTTGTAGTTTCTCAGGTTGTTTTACCCTTTAGTTGGTTTTTGTAACCAACTCTCTCTCTCTCTCTCTCTCTCTCTCTCTCTCTCTCTCTCTCTCTCTCTCTCTCTCTCTCTCTCTCTCTCTCTCTCTCTCTCTCTCTCTCTCTCTCTCTCATATGATTTCTAAGCTTACCTGTTATACAAAAATAAAACAAGCTTCTACATTGCATACATTTAATATAATTTGTGTTATTATTCCTCTAAGATTGAGTCCTGAATACAAGAGATGTCTGTGGTGTGGCATTTGGGCATTGACTTATTTCTTTAGGGATATTAATATATATTATATTATATTTATAATATTTATATAATTTATTATATTAATATATATGTATTGAGAACCATTTAATCAAAAACCAAATTGAAGTGGTTACACTCATGAATCAAATATCTAACTCAAGTTCAAACCCTGTTGTAAAGATATTCTCCAATAGAGTACTTCCAATGTTTATCAGAGCCAGAAAAAATTGGTGAGATAGAGGGTTTCACCTAGTCATTCATTCATAATTTTGATGTTTTATAATTTAAAACAAATATATACTATATTATATTATATTATATTTATAATATCTATATAATTCATTATATTAATATATATGTATTGAGAACCGTTTAATCCAAAATCAAATTGAAGTAGTTACACTCATGAATCAAATATCTAACTCAAGTTCAAACCTTGGTTGTAAAGATATTCTCCAATAGAGTACTTCCAATGTTTATCAGAGCCAAAAAAAATTGGTGAGATAGAGGGTTTCACCTAGTCATTCATTCATAATTTTGATGTTTTAGAATTTAAAACTAATATATATATATATATATATATATATATATATAATTCATCTATATTATATAATTAATGTTTACTATATTATTGATATAATAAATAACAATTATAAAGAAATGTAAAGAAGATAACTTAAGGCATTTGAGATTTTTTTTAAATCTTGATCAAAGACTAAAAAGTTAACCCTAATCACTATGAAATTCCTATGGTGGTGACATCTGGTTCTGCAATGGTAGTGATTGGTTCTATGGTAGTTTAAGTAGGGAGGTCATTGAAGGCACTAGGAAATGATGGTAATGACGCTACTCCTTTGAAACTGTGTTGCACTTCAATAGGGATGATGGTGAATGATTCTCCTATTAACTATATAGGATTAGCTCCAAATATTACATTAACAATGGTAGAACACGATGTGTCTCTAGATGGTAACATGTTAACCTTGGTGGTGAAGATTGACTTGAGTGAAGTAAGGGACCTAAAAGTTATGACCACTACATTTGGTGAGGCATTTGAAATGCTAACTCCTGTAATAGATAAAGGTCTTGTTTCATTGCCATCAGAGATAAACAAAATTACTTTATCAAAGGCTCAAGCAATTGAGGCTTTAGGAGAACATGATTAGGTCAACCCTAAGGTAGTTGAACATGCAAGGAGTGAGAATAGAAATAAATTTCCTATTGTCGAAAGGAAATTTGCAAAAGTGGCATCCAAGAGGTTTTACAAGCCTTTGGAACCTACCAAAAGAATCTTCTCTATTTCCTTTGACAAGAAAGCTCTTGAAGATGTGCTAGAAAATTAAGAATGGTTTGATGATAAAGGGATTATATGTAGATTTAAGTAGCTCTGGACAAGCCTTTCAATGTTTCATAAATAGATTTTAAAAAATTGGCATCCATTCATAAAAGATACCTTGGAGATATACCCTAGTGCTAGAGTTTTCTTCATAACTATTTTTAATCTTCCTGAAGATTGAAACTTGATCATGCAAGAATAGATCTAGTATTTGGATCAACATCTCCTCTTGATGAAGACATGGCTTCCTTCCTTCAACCTATTAACTAATCCTTTAATATCAGGCCAAATTTAATGTGTCTTCCTTACTTTCCGCTTTAATTTTGGTCTAATTCTACATTATTAGCTGTAGGCAAAAATTTAAGATAATTCTTGGATGTGGATGTAACTACAAAAAATTATCTCCACACCACCTATGCTCAAATCTTAGTTTATATGGATGTATCTAAGCTCCTCAAATCCATTGATTTTAAGGTTTAGAATTGAATCTAATCTTAATTTCTTGACTATGAAAGATTACCATTTAGATATAGAAAATGTTTTTCTACAAGGCATTTGGCATGTTCATGTTAAGCATACAAGACAAAGAAAGGGACCTCTTAGTGTAAGGATGCTCATCCCAATCATCTCACAATATTTTATTCTGATAGCAAATATGAGGACATTCCAAGAGAAGTAGAAATTAAATATGAATAATTGGTTTTAAGGTCTGTTGGTATCTCTATGGATGAAAAGATTAAATCTATAGACCAAACAAATGTAGAGTTCCAGAAGGAAGAATTAGGTGAAAAAATTATTCCTTGGATTTAAAATAAGGTTTTTTATAAAGGTAATATTTGATAAATTGTAAACCAATGTATAATCTTGGAGACTCCATCCCTATTGTATCAAATTTATGAGAATGAGGAGTTTGGACATTAGTGAGAAATAAAAAGAAATGTAGAGGAAAGAATAAATTGGAACCTCTTAATATGAACCTTAGATCCTGAATAAAAAATAGTTTAGAAGGGTCTTAGGTCATTTTTTTGGGTCCCTTATAGAGCTGCAACATAGTCACAACATGTTTGTAGCCAGTTTCATTTTTCACTGGCAGAGGAGTTTCACTATTATTTTATTATTCTATGTTTTTCTCCTTTGTCTAAGGGTGGGACCCCTTCAAAACCCAACCTTTACTGTTAATAAAAATACTTATAAAATTATTATAGTATTGTATATATATTTAATATAGTTTTTATATTGATATGATGGATTTTATATATAGTTATAATATATAATAAATGATAAAAATGCATGTAATATGAAGATAAGTTACAATTTAGAGTTTGGAACTTCATTGTTGTATCCATATCATTAAAATTTTAGTGTTGGTTTGAATTGCACATCATAGACAGAACATTCTTGTAATCAAAGTAACATCATATTGGCCTTGTCGACCCTTCACAATAGAAAACATCCAATCAAAGAACCTAAGTGCCTTGGTAGGCATGGGTGTAAAATGTGGGATCTTAAGAAAGGCATGTGAATAGTTTGACATAATACATCAAATACATGGTCTCATGGACAAAAATGATTTCATGATATACACAAATTGGGTTTGTGGAAAAATTAGAAAATATTATGCAAATGGAATTGGTAGGTGTAAAGCCAAACTCCAAAGGCTATAAATACTTAAATGGCATGAGTGTCTCTAAATGAATTACACCTACAATTAATATTTATGTATGCATGGTTAATGTTCTTGACCATGTTGAATATATTGGGGAAACTCTAAACTTTATCATCAAAATTATAATTAAACTTGGGGTGGTTGTGTGGACGTGTCTGCTTATTATTTGTAGACCACATATGAACCTAGAGTTTGGTCGAATCCTAAAAATGTTATGACTGATGTTCTTTTGTCAAACATCTATGCATAGTTGGGGAATGGGGCAAGGTTCAAATGGTAAGGGTTTTGATGAAATATATAAGAATTAAAAAGATACAAAAATGCCCACAAACATTAATCTATGCAAAGTTGGAGAAAGAGTCTTCAAAGATGAAGGCAACATGTTATTTTATAGATTAAACACATGCACTAAATGATGTAAAAAATGAAACACTGTGTCCATATTTTAATTAGGCATGATCTATGAAAATAATCTTCAACATTCCAATTCAAACCTTTGTTTGAAATGTGTCATCTAGATTTCATGGTAGATTGCATTTGTGTCATGTAGATTGCATTTAGAATTTACTTGAATTGCATAAATCATAAATGGATACATAACTTACAAGGTGGCAGGTTCTTTCATTGGATGTTTTCTATCGTGAAGGGTCAATGAGGACAATATGATGATGATGATGATGATGATGATGATGATGATGAGAAGCAATGGCAAGTTAGTAATCATGGGTCTCGAGTGAAGTTTAACAATTGATTTACACTCTTCCACTTTACAAATCTCATCTTCCCTATAGAGAAAGAGATGTTACTATTTATTAGTTTATATGGTTATGCATATATCATATTAGTAGAAATATAATATAATATAATATAATTAGTGAAAAACTATATATTATAATATAGTATGTCTACACAATAGCTTACATTCTTCATAGAAAGAGATAGCCTCATTATCTAGTGACTATGTCAAAGCGATAAAGTGCATGACACATGGATGCACATTGGAGCATATACTTTAAGAAAATAATGTACCACTGGTAGGAGAAATCTTTTTGAGTGAAAAAGAGTAGATGAAAATTGAGATTAAAGAAATAATGACAAACACAAAAGACATAAAATATTTAAAGAGTGGGGAGGCAGCTTAGAGAAAGATCGGAGAATAGAATATATCTTCAATTTTTTGAGGTTGTCATAGCCATTCAGTCTTGGCATATAGTAATTGGTGATAAACATATTCACCTTAGGCTCCAACCCACAAAATGACTCAAAATAAGATCAATTATAAAATATATTATATATATTAAATATATATAATAATAGTATATAAATTATAATATATCATTTGGTCACTTAGCTTAAAAATATCCCATTTTGTAGGAATTTCATACATATATTAAAGTATATTTATTTCTTTAGATGATTATTCTCACTGAAAATAAAAGAATTGATTTATTGTGTGACTAGAAAGGTAGAGGAAATAATTGGTAGATTCTAATTTGTTATATGTGAACCTATGTATATATACTATGAAATATGAAATTAAATATTGTAAAAAATTGAAATCAAATATATATATATATATATATATATATATATATATATATATATATATATATATATATATATATATATATATATATTGTGTGTGTGAATATACTATTTCTATTTATAGTACATTAAAATAATACATTGTTTTTTATTAAAGTATTATTAATCATAAGTGTGCATATCTTTGTAGTTTAGTGGTTCTAATAAAATAAATCATAGAATCAAAAGATCTCTGTAATTATATATCATAAAATTAAAGAGATCTTGTGATTCTATGATTTATTTTATTGGAATCACTAAATTAAAAATATATGGTCACTTATGATTAATAACACTTTAATAAAAAACAATGTATTATTTTAATGTACTATAAATAGAAATATTGTATTCACACTAAAGATATTTGGATGCAAATATATAATAAACATGCTTAATTGGAGGATAAATTTCCAATCCAACCCATTTAAAAGTGGTCGATTTTGTTAATTAGATGAAAAACATCCAATTCAACCTTGTAGTCCACAAAAAATACCTATCAACCATGGATAAGATCTTTAAAATCTATTAATCTTGCACTTTATATCAATAAAAACCCTATCTTGAAAATATAGAAGAATGTAACATCAAAAAACACACAGGAAAAAAACTTAGAAATTGTTATGTATTTAATAATGCTTAGAATAAAATAAAAAGATGGGGGTTTCAAGTAAATTGCCCTAGTAACACTCTGATGTAGCATGAGATGAGAAATGATAGGGAAAGTAAAAGTTGTAAATAGATGGTTAACCCTTTTCTCCATACTTCACTTTTATTAGACTCATCATTCTCTTCAAAACATTATCCATGAATGATAGGGGAGTTGATGGGTTTTTACACACATCGAAGACCATTTCTAGAGTGTGACAACATGTGTAAATTCTAATTGCATGTGTCATTGACATTTTTGATGGCCATTCTCGAATCCTATAATATTTATATTTGAGTTACCATAGATAAAAATAATAAATAAAAACATGATCAATAGCCATGAGACTTGGGCTTGATCGACCACTTAATCCACATCCTTACTAGTGGCCCTAACTACACGTGATCCCTTCAAAAGTCTTGAGATCATTGGGTTTTACCTATGATAAATCTTGAATACTATTTATTGATAGACTTTATTGAAATCTCAAGCCTAGCTTGCTTATCTACTTGAAGGCCTTAATTTAAACAAGAATACCGAAGACCCTTTCTTCTGCTAGTATTCATCTAAAGCCCTAAAAACCCCAAATAGTTCCCTTAATGGCTAAGTATTTTCTTCAACTTTCCTTTTTTAACTAAGTAATGGTTGGGATTATTTTTTGTTGAGATCAACATCGCCATAGATCACTGGGAAGACCAAAAGCACCTTCAGACCCTTTATTTCTTTGTGATCATTAAAAAGAGCGACAAAATTCTATGAATAGGGTGAAAGTCATTGTAAACCTTGGGAATACTATATAGAAGCTAGGAAACCATGAACATTTGTCAGGAAGACTTGGGAGAGGCTAGATAATACTAAGTAACTTGGAAGAGCTTTGGTACTTGTGTTAATGCAATCATATGCCAAGGAGGCCTTGTTCTTGTTCTATATGCATCAAAAAGATGGACCTAATTAGATGTGGCATATGAGTACCAAACAAAATTTCAAGTGGGAGAAATGAGTATGAATTTGAATCATGAAAAAAATATATGAGTATGAAATTGAATCATGAAACAAGGATACCCTCTATATATCATATCATCTCTTTGATGAATACCATAATACCTTTAATCTTAGTAATGAATGAGATACACTAAATAATCATGAAATAAAGAGACCCTCTATATATCATGTCATATCCACATCATATAATTAAAATGGGAATATACAGTATAAATGAAAATAAAACACTTATACATTTCTTCTATCCAATTGTGTGTGATCAAGTTTTGTCTTCGTGATTGCAATAGAGAGATTGTTTTCCTTACAATAACCAAGATATATTTACAATTTTTGGTTTAGAATTTCAATATATAATTGAAGTGGACATGGGTACATACAATCAATATCAATACTAAAGTTGTAAATGTTTTGAACATTTGTGATTATTTTTCTTGGTCATCCTCTATGGTGATCAAACATGGTGTGATGTGGTTGATTAAAAATCATTTCCATATTGTACTTAGGTGTGATATGCATAGAGAATCATCAACATTCCAATTCTAAGCCTTTGTGTGAAAAATTTAAGTTAAAATCTATTGCTAAAGAAAACATTTCACTATATACAATATGGGGTCCCTATGTTAAAGTTGACAATGGACACCCCCAATAATAGTCACACACATGTACAGTTCCTTTAATACCCTATCCCAACCATTTCCATGCATTTTACAATCTCCCTTACATGAATTATACAAATTACAATTGGGTACATGACTTTCAAAGTGATAGATTCTTTAATTGAATGTTTACTATTGTCAAGGGTCAATGAGGAAAAATTGAGGAAGATTTGATTTCAATAAGATTTCACATCTAATGTGGGACTAAAATTAGCATTGCAATGATGTTGAGATGGAGACAAGACATTGAGGTTTCAAAGTCTATATTTCAAACTATGTTCATATACAATACCAATATATTGATACCATTATAATACCCATGGAATAAAGGATAATGTTGTATAAAACTTGTAACTTGTGTAAGATTTCAAAGTGATTCAGATAGTGATGATGATGTATTGTGATGATGATGAGAAATGATAAGTTATTTCAAGTGATATCATACACTAGAGGGCCCATTTTATACAAATTCCCTAACTTCACAGTAGTTATTGAATTTGCATGAACTACACCCATTACAAAGGGTTTTGTATCTTGCAAGGTGCTTGGATCTATTATTGACTATTTTCTATTTCATTACATAAGAACTCCACATCCAATGTGTGAATTAAATCAATAATGAAATTCTATTGATATGGGGGCAATAAATTAAGGATCTTAAGTCTATCTTGTTGATTTTATTATGATTGAAGTGAGAGCCAAATATTTTATAAGGTGCATGCCACATGAGTGTATAAGGGGACATCATTCATGTTATAATGTTAAAGTTTTGATAGAGAAGTCATTGCTTAAGATAAAATGTAGTTGATTAGTGATTGGTCCTAGGTGCCAAGGAGAGTTGGTAGGTTTAACTATCAATTAGTAGGGGTATCTATATCACACACTTAAAACACATACAAGAAAATAATGAGGTGATTAAATTAGTCATTAGTACTAGCAATGCAAGAATTGACCACTTACAAATACAAAAATCAAATATACATTTCTTTTGGCATTCCTTTCACCCTCGGGGCAACTTCTAGTTTATATACTATTGTAAGTTTTTAAGATAAATATGTAATATATGAGTAGATATTAATTCATGCATATTTATCCACAATTTATTATTATTAAAGATGATTAATTATGTAAATATTTAATTGAATTTTACTAATAATAAGCTTATCTTATTCTCTTTTTAACTACTTACTAAAACTATAACCTTAACTCTAACATCCTCTCATATTGTGGATGAGATTTAATTTTGTATTAGTGGATTCATTCCAATGCTCTTAATCTAAATAGGTAGCTATGATTATTGGACAAATCCATGTTATCTTGTTTTTAAGATTTCAAAAAAAAAATTATGTATGTATTATGGTGTTTGTGTTATGAAAATTAACACAATTTTTGGCTATATCTAAATATTTTAATATGTTAGCAAAGTTATATAAAATGAACCTCATTGTACATGCAAGTTTAAATGTGGCAACTACAAATTTTATATATTTTTGTGCTTTTGACATTCTAATTAGTTTTCAAATATTTACTTTTTTTATTTTCTTATTGAATTTTAGGTTCTAACCTGAGATTTAGTGGTTTAGTAAAAAAACTAACATTATTTTCCCACCTCACCTTTATGGGATATTTTTTTATTGAAAATTGGTGAATATTGTAGGGTAGTAAGGTTTGAAGTAAATTTATATCATAGATATCCCTTAGATTAGAACTATCTTCTGGAAGTTTTGAAACTTATAAGAGCTATCATTTTGGACAAAGTGGTTATCATTTTTACCTAATTTATGGTTTGAGGGTTACTACCCTAATACTCAATCCATGAGACAACATTGTATATGTATTTTATCTTCCACACACATGACAATATATAGGAATCACCTAGGATTTGTTTTTTTTTCCAAAAAGAAGCCTCTTGGATTTGATTATATGGTGTAAAAATATCAATTGAGCATTTTAAAAACTTTGATGAATAATATGGAGCTTTTAAAAGCAAAACATTCTAAAACATTAAATTTAACATTTATTCAAAATAAAGTAAGCATCATCTTAAAATTATATTTGTTAACAACTTGATTCCTTTAATGACCACTAGACATAGAGATATGAGACATCTATCACATAATGAAGGAAAATCATATTTTAATGACTATTACACATAGATATATGAGACATCTATCACATAATAAAGGAAAATCAAATTGTGATTACTATATATTTATTGGGCATGTTGGAATATATAATTTCATAACATTGAAACATAAAATTCAAAAGTACAAGAATGAAGGAATCATTAATATTATTTAACTATAACATGAACAATCATTATTAAGTTCTAGCTGATCTTATTACACAAATACAATACATAGAGACCATAAGCATCCTAAACAATAAATATTTACTATTACAACATACATGGAGGTATATTATCAATGAAATATTAATACTAATGAATATGAACATGAAAATGTGTGTAGCGTTTCATACTTATGAGATTTTAAACATGAGATTGATAAATTACAGTATAGTCTATATTGAGAAGAATAATTTGGATATATTAATCTATAAATTTCTTGTGGGCCAAAAGTCATTGATATATACATATGGGTGATGCCCTTTACCACCAAGTTAACATTTAAACTGGGATGAAAAATAGGTAAACCTAATGTAAGATAAAGTGGATTAATTAAATCAATACATCACTTTATTACATAAATTAATTACAAAAAGGATTTTATGTGATGATAAAAATGAAAATAAAAAGGTTAAACCTCTGAGGATAACTGCAAACACAAAACATAAAAAATCGTATGCAATGGAAGAGAATGAAATGTGTTTACATAAACTTTGGAAATTTTTAAATAAAAAACACAAATTTAAGACATAGACCCAATTCACAACTATAATAACTTATAATATTTTGTTCAATGTACCTTAAAAATAAAAAATGAGGACCTATGCATGACATGTTTACTAGTTTACATTGTAAATTTATGTTATTTATCACGTGTTTGGTAGAATACATATCCTTTTTCACAACACATGATTTTCATAGTATATATGAGTGGACTATAAGGTTACACATGAGGCATGGATACAAAAATGCAGGGCATTATCATAACTAGGGTCCATATCAATGATAGGGAATTTACTTCCATAGATTATAATTCTATATGCTATATATTTATATAACTTTTTTATTTATGATGTTGAGATATAATAATTACTTATACATCTTTCCCTTTATTATATTTTTATAGTTTTAAATTTCATGGATATTCTACTTTACTATGTTATGACATTGGCATATATTGATATTGTAGACTATTTCACTTATTTTATGTTTCATTATCATTATTTTATACTAATCATTAGATGTAAAGGTATTAATATTAATTCAGTATTTATAAAAGTTTCCAAAGGAATTTATGTTGAAAGTGCGATTAGTGGATGCACTTTAGGTGATCAAAAGAGTAAGGCCACTTATGTATATGTTTATAATTTGAGGAGCTAATGGGTTATTTTAAAGATGTTTAATAGATTTATTGTAAAGTTTATGTTTTATAATGAGATTACCATGAATATATCTAAGGGGGGTGGGGGGAATTTATATTTTCTGCCCCTAGGGATGTTGTTAAGGATAATTTTATATTTAAAAAAGATAGTTTTGCATGTGCATAATCTGGGCATTACTATTAGCTTGAATTTATCCATTTGATTCATGGATTGTAACATGATTTGTTGAGGATAAAGATCATTTTGAATATATTTTTTGGATGCACTAAATGTGGTGTTATTTAATGTGGGTGCTTTGGCTAGACTCACTAAATAAATGACTAACCATGTTAGTATCAATGTTAGGAATTATGGGTGAAGAGGGGAATGAGGAAGTCATATATTGATGTTCCCCAAATATGATACAAAAATTATGAGTAGTGGAAGGATGGATTCCATATAGGAAACCATTATTAGGTGGTATATCACCACAAGGTCCTTGACCTTGTGCTCTAGATGTTCCTGAAGGTAAATGATCATTTCATTAGTATAAATGAGATCACACTCATCTTCCACTTATATCATGTATTGAGGTGGGTAATATTTTTGAATGGTCTTAGGATTTTAACGTGGTTCATAAATCTTAGATTGAGTTGGAGTCACATGAAAATTACTTATTTCTTGGTATTTAATCAGGTTATAAGGCATATAGGTTTAGGGATTTTACAAGAGTTGGTTAGTTACATTATACCCCATTGGATTTTATTTTCATATTGATAAAAGTTATACTTCATTATCGAAGAGTAAATATTAGATGGAATGGGTTGGATAGTGTAATTAAAAAATAAAACCCAAAATTAGATGGTATTAAGATACTCAATAAGATTAATAAATAGAAATGGGAAAATTAGATTGTATAAGGTTGAATGGTATAATATGATGACATAATTGTTTATTAGATTGATTGATATAGTTGATAAAGGGAATGTATAATTACACTATATCATGTTGGATGATGTAATTTAGGAGACACATAACTATATAAAAATGGTATATGTAGTTTAAAAACATAAAGAACTAGACCATGTTGGCCAATTTAATTCACAAACACAACATAAAATGATATCTTGCTAGCTGATATAGTCTATAAGATAAAAGAACATAAATTTAGCTAACTAATTTGTAAGAATCAAGATAGGGATGTATACTAAAATGGATTTGTTTGATTCTTAGGATCTCAGATATAGTTATACCAGTCATAAAATAATAAACACACTATAAAGCATTCACTATATCTATTTCCACACCACTCAATCTCTGAGGTAAGTTGAGAGTAACTTATTGGGGCTAACTAACCAGTGCACTATGAAATCAATGGATAGTTTTTTTCTTATATTTTAGACCAAGGAATCCCCAAGAATTTATAATACATCATGAGGTATGTGGAAAGTAAAGTCCATGCATAGTATTGTCTAATGGTTTGAGTATTGAATTATTTCCCCTCACACCATGATATTGATAAAATAGATAACTAATTAGCACATAATAAAAACTCATATATAGTTTTAAAACTACTAGAACACAATTTCTAGTTAAAAAAGGAAAATTAATATTAAGAAAATAGACTTATACCATGTAAACAAATTAAATATGTCAAAAAATGGTATTGGGTTGGTAGATATAGTTATAAACTAATAAAATGAAATTAAACACACTTAACTATATCAATATAGCTGATAAAATTATACACATATATAAAATTATATTAGGATAGTCGATATAGTTTGGACAAACACATAACGGTATCATGTTGGCTGATACCATTCAAAGATTGGTAGAATATTGTATTAGGGTGGCCAATATAGTTATGCTGATAGTTTAGAATATTTTTATATTAGTTATAAGGAAAAACATGAAACTAATCCAACCAAAGGTGGGATAAGATTCACTTTAGGTTAAACAAAATGTATGCATGGTTTAGGATGAACTTAAACTATCTTCTTTCTCTGAATAGACTAGGATTTAAATAAGGTCAATGAAATATATATTTTGATACTTGGACTATCAGTAAGGGCCTATATATATATATATATATATATATATATATATATATAGCAAAGGGTTAACTACAACATAAATGTCAATAAGAAAGTGTTCCAAAGCGTAAGAATTTTACACAAGGAAGTAGTTCTCACTATAACTCAATAAAGAGGTATCATGGTTATAAATTATATATTTATAAAAGGTATTAACTAAACTAAAGTATGAAATATAATTATTTTAAATGATTAAGGTGTAATGGTGAACTAAATGGTAGTCTATGCAAACTAAAGTGATTTATGAAAAGTGTAAGAAATCTTATAGAAACACTATCATATTTGGTGTGGATAATGCCTAAAAAATGATACACATACATTCATACACAAAGTAAAAATAAATATCTAATATAATAAGTAAATAAATGAAAGAGTGTATGATTAGAAATACTTACCTTGGGGTGGACCCTTCGATGCTTTGATCTTCCCCTTGTCTCAAGTGGATCTTTGAAAGAGATCTTATAGGTTGAAGACTTCATGTGGAACCTAAGATATCCTCAACTAGGGCTCTAAATTAATCCTCATATCAAACTTTAATGACACCATAAGACAAGACTCCTCAATATAGTAGAACTAATAATTCTTTAACATGTGATTTAGGTATACAAATAATTAGACGTTAGCATGTTGACATTACCTTAAGATACTAACTCTCCTAAATTTTTCTAGGGAAGAAGTGAAAGTAAAATAAAAGTGAATAAATGGTATATTATATAATATTCATAAAACATGACCCATATATATTGATCTAATACCCAAAACTAACCCTAAACACTATGTCCATAATAGTGGCTTAATTAATATAACTAAAAGATGTCAGCTGACATAAAATGATAAGAACTAGGTTGATATAGTACAAATGATAGATTAAAAGATAATAATTTTTTCAAGATATTGAACAAAATACAAAAAGGATGAAGGCACAGAATATATGTGTTGGCTAGGATGATACCATAAGATATAGAGAAGCTAAAAAATATGGATAAGAGACATACACGAGAGGCAAATGAATAAACAATTAGAAGAGATCAAACTAATAGTAGTAATGGTGTGATCAATATTGAATAACAATATATCTCAAAAATCACCATGAGCCTTTCCCACCTCATTCATGACACACATTTTAATGTGTGCACTCAAGGACATTAATGCATTGACAAGTTGTAGCAAGAAAAACTGCAAGTAAATAAGAAAATGTAAAATATTAGGTGTATTAAAAATATGTTTGTAATCAATTATAAATTTTATATATTTATCTTATTTTATTAGATAGAGATTTTTTCTAAGTTATGATGAGTTTTCACCCCTAAAAATCATTTCTAGGCTTGTAATGTATTTTTGTCCCTTTAAGGATTTTTTAGACTTTTAATATATATTTTTCCTTACAAAGATTTTATATACCTATGATGATTTTAAATCATGTGATGTTATTCCTATTTCATGAATATTTTCCATAATGTGATGTATTTGTAATATTGCGATGATTTTCCATCAATGCAATGTTTTTCTATAGGTGGGATTATTTTCAAAGCTAACGATGATTTTCATTAATGCAATGTTTTTTTATCATTTAATATCATGAATATTTTATATCATGTGATTATTTTGTTAGATCGTGATGCTTAAATACTCATTTATTAAATATTTGTTATTATCCATGTATTCTTTTTCCTCTTATAAATCATCAATGCGAAATAAAATAAAATTATGTAAAAAATTATAATTATTTTTATGAAGATTCATATTGCTTCTTTACCTTAATTGAATGCATTTCATCCCTTCCACATTAAATTAATTTTTCCAATTAGAAATTCAATTAACATAGAGTTAGGAGGAATAAAACTATAACATATTTTTTAAGCCTTTGCATGAGAAAATATTATTTTAAAGTCCAAAGTTACGAAATTATACAGGCTATAATAATTATCAAGCTTGATTATTTCCATAGTAGAGACCTCCTTGATATTACTAGTGGCATTAGACAATGAGTTCATCCTTTACATGATATTCTTTTGAGTCAAGACTAGTCCATTGTAGAGAATAACTATAGTAAACTTCACATATTTCAATAAAATTTATCCCTAAGAAGTTGAAACTTGAGCTTCCATATTTACTAATTCTCTTAGATAAGACAACTGGTAGTAGGAAAATTCATTCTATACCAAAAATTACTTCCATATAGATACTTCTTATTTTATAATACTTGATCTAAAATATTAAAAAAAAATCAAGAGCTCTGAATTTTGACAATGGAAAAACACCCCAATTTCCCCCACTTGCAAATTTTAAGAGTGGAATACAAAATAACTTGATGAAAATTCTAGGCTAAAAACAAAATTTTTAATTAAAATTTATACTAAGTTTCTTGTCATACCTTTTTCATAGAGGATAGATAAGATAGTACAAACAAATATTGATGCCACTTTGTAATTAACCTTGTTGTGGATGTCCAAATTCAACTATTTTTCACCCATAACAAGTTTTTTGATAGGTTTCACCTTGATACTATAGATATAAAGACAAATATCAATCTATTTTTGTAGATAGGATCCAAAAAAAGTCATTTATTAATTTTTAGTTCTTAGAAAAAAGAGTGGAAACAAAACTTGAGCAACCATTAACAAAGATAAAATTTAGACTGAAGAGACCAAATAAGTTAGTAAGCCTAAGCCTAAAAAACAAATTGGAAACTCAAACTGATATCTAAAATGTTAAATAAATAAGGTGATGTCTTCATTAAAAGAACCTATTTAATCTTTTCATTAGTGTTGAAATCACACCAATCTTACTCTAAAACATTACACCCATCATTTCACACCAGGGAACAATATTTCACACATGAATTTTTCACACATCTTAAATTTTAAATATACATTACACATCAAATTTAAAGAATTTATTTTCCCTATTTATAGGGGTGATGTCAAAAAATTAAAATACCTCACCCAAACCCAAATTCACTCATTCAATTAAAGAAAAGTACCAGCAATTCCTTTGGGAATTAGATAAAAATAACCCTAAATGATTTGAAATCCAACTCAATTAATAAATAATTTTATAATAAAATCCTAAATTCTCAAATCTCAACAAGAGTGACTTAAAAAAAAAACTTTCTAGACCATCCCATAAAAAATCAATTCAAATGATATTAACAAAATTCAAATGACACCATATTCAAATTTCATATTTTTAGCCATCAAATTGAATATGCTAATTGTAACTTTGTCTTGTTAAATAGTTTTATTATATATGGAAAAACTTCAAGGTGTTTCGATGAATCAATATCATTCTCATCAAGGATGGTTCAACAACATGTTACTATAAGCACATGATGATGTACAAAGCATGTGATGTTATCTTAAACATGTGATTATGTCTAAAGCATAGATGGTGTCCAAAGAATATGATTATTTTCCAAATATGTAATGATTTTCAATTCATCAACATGTAAAGGTTACAAACATGTGATGATTTTATGTGTATCCAACACTTAGCACTTTTCAACCATGTAGTTAATTTGTATGTTTTTGCATTTGTGTGATGTATTTTCAAATCTCTCACTAATTTTCATTTTTATGGTTTGGTAAGTACAAGTGTAACATCATTATATCATTTTAATTCATTAATGTCTCTAATTTTTATATTTTTAAAAATTTCATTAGATTTGGCACATGTTTAGTAAATATAGCTTTGCATTAATTTCACTTGAGGGAGAAATATTATAAAATTGGATACAAAAATGTGATAAAATTTAATGTCAAATCATTTTTTTATAAGATATATTTCACTAGTTTATTCTTACATACAAAATGGTGTCTTGGAGTATATTTAGAGTTTGGATTCACTTATAAGATATATGTATTACAATCCATCTATCCCTATTCTTTGACATACATAGAAGTGAACTTCCACTACCAAATAAAATCATCCACAAAAAACATGATAATAATGGCATCTCCATATAAAATTATATTCTACATGCAAATGAAACTTTGAAAATTGAGGATTTACTTGAAGGGATAGCATGTTAATTTGTGGAGATCTAACACATGGACATAGAACCCAAATTTCAGTCAGATGTATCATTTATCTTTATATCTTTTAGTGATTCATAAAAATTTTAAATTAAGAAATAATAATTTTTTAACATATTATATTCTATCTAAGCCACATATATAGCCATTTATAGAGTGAGATCCATTGTTAGAGAGCATCATGGTTGTATTCAAGCCTATCAAAAGATATAGAAAAGGAAATCCATAAATATTTATACTCACGTGACATTATGGTTTTAGTTAACAAACAACTAAATGTGTTTATTACTTACTAATTAATATTTATTTTTAAAAAATAACTAAAACTACAAAATGTAATTAGTAAAGTGGTGTTCTCTATTATATGTGGTGATGTGTATATTAGTGTGGTGTTTTCAGTAGTATACGACAATAAAAAAAAAAATTAAAGTTATAATATTGTGATATATGTTGGATACAATAGATTTTGTGTTTTAAATTGGTCTTCATCACTTTTCAAACTTTTATTTCATATTCGTAAAATTAGTTCACTAATTTATAAAGATTCAACAAGATTACCTTTACATCCACAATGACCTTGAGGGATTATTTCTATTTTATGAAAAGTCATGAAGGATATTTTATTTATGTTCACCACATTAATAAATCCATTAAATAATGATCCACTAACCATTCTATAATTTTTTTGGTGGTTTCTTTAGAAATTTCCCTTCTCAAATGGGCATAATTTCATCAGTGATTGAACCCATTATTCAATTGGTTCATTTGGTGATGTATTTTTGGATATTTTGAGCCATGTGAAACTAATTGGGACTATATAATATTATTTGACACTCAATTTTCCCTAATTCATTATCTATCCAACCATTTACTTAATTGGTTAAATCATGGATGTTTAAGAAGAGAAGATCAAAATTTCCCCATGCACTGATTTCTTAACACCAATGAATAGTGGAATGCCTAGATATTTATGTTAAGGGCCCTAATTTTAAATCCTAAAATTCCAACAATAATTTTATTCTCAAGTGGGGATGTTTAAGAATAAAATATCAAAATTATCATTTGTCACCTAATCGAATGCCAGTGCATATGAGTCTAGAATTAAAGGCTCAATCTTTCCTTTTTCTTGGTGTTCAAAATATACTTGTCTTATCTACAAATTATTGATGAGAGAATAATTATCTAATGAGATAAAATTAAATCTAATAATTATAATCCATGAAATAACTACACAAAGTGTTGGGCATGGATCGAGGTCATCAAAACTATGAAGCATAATTGGTTAGACATGTGTTTAGAGTGTATGATTTTATCTTTTGTATAAGTATTTTAGATGTATTTGACCTTGCAATCTTAATAAATGGTAGAATAGTGTGAAGAGTCTTTCCTTTTGAGTATATAGAAAGGATGGAATGTAAAGAGATAACACTTTAGAATCACACACACACACACACACACACACACACACACACACACACACACACACACACACACACACACACACACACACACACACACACACACACACACACACACATATCACTTAGATGTATTGTGAGATGGTTCCAATGTGTGATAGATATTAATATAATAGTCTTGATATGGTTCTTTGAATTATATTTAATTATTTCACTATGAAAAATGATTACTCTATTTTTATTTAACATCTATTATTCATTTAGAATATGTTAGCTTGCTCTATATTTATTGTTTCTATGATTATTCCTTTCATAATTACATCTATGTTTTCAAGTAACAATATGGAAATATGAAGTCCATGTCATGTTTATATCTATTTATATATATAAGAAATTTATTTCTGTAATTAACATGTACTAGAGTCCTCTATGAACCTCTTTTAACAATGGTGGGGTGAGCATGGAACCATTTGGATGAAATATGGTGAGATGGTTTATAGGACAAAGTGATTTAGAGAGATGGTTGGATGATAAAATATATAATTTGTAGAAGAGGAAGTGAAGAGAGTCATAAAAACTACAAAGGAGATTATCCAAGAGAATATCTATGGTGAAATCTATGAAATCATTTGGTGTGAGCTACCTAGATTGTTATCTACATGGTTATCTAGGGTGGAATAGTATTACTTCAACCTAAGGAAGAAAGAGATTATAGTTTTGACAAAAGAGAATTTAGATAGATTACATAGCTTGGATATAAACTAGACCCAAGGAGTAGACTATTGGATGAGGACTATGATTGATGGATATATTACCAAATTCATAGTGTAAGGATACATAGCCTTTAAAGCTATGCAACTTTGAATAATCCAAGGAATAAGGGGGAAATATTTACAATGAATACCTATGTTGATAAAATTATTCGTTGTGAGAAAGGAGATGGTACCTGCTCTAGCCAACATAGAGTAGTCACTTTAGGTGCCATGGGGATCTATGCAATAAGAAGTGAATGATGTGAATATAAGTAAAATAAACTTAAAACTAATCCCATAAAAAGGAAGATGAAAAGACTCAGAGTAAGAATAAAATTATGGGACTAGGAAGAGAACTACAATAGTAGAGGTGGTGTAATAAAGCAAGAGATATAGAATTAACTATGAATAGGAGTACAGATAGGGTAGTTGATGCTCCAAAAAGAAGAGAGATGTTGTGAAATATGATGGAAGTAAAGCATGTATAGAGTATGAAAAAGGGCCCAATGAAGAGCAAGAATAAAAAATAAATGATGTAGATATGGAGATAGTGTAGTAGGAAGAAAAAGATAAGCTAGCATTAGAATAGTTAGATGGTAGAGGTAGATCACAGTTAATGAAAGATTTTTTATTTAGACCTAGAAGGGAAAGTTTTGGGGAATACGTTAGATTCAAATACAAAAATATCATAGATTTAAGATCAAAGTTAGAAGAAATTTAAACTAGAAGTCATTCATTTCAAGAGTACGCATCCCCCATTCCCATTTAATTATTAGAAAGAAGAAGTGAAAGAGAATAAGCAAATATAGATTGGTTTGATTCATTTATGAATATCTTTGGAAATTTAAGTGTGAAGACAAAATAGACATTAGATTGGAAGAAAATAGGAGAAGCAAAATTCCTTTTTTAGACACTTGAAAAGACTATTGTGTAGAAGGCCAAAGTTACAGTCAATAGTGCAGAGTCACATAAAGTCATATTCATCAGTGTGCAATTACCTTGAGTCATAATTACCAATGTTCAAAAACCCATGGTAACAATTAAAAGTGTACCGACTATGTTTCTCAATACATCTATGTTTGTTATATTAATGCAATATGATGGGTATATGGATCTTTAACAGTATTTAGTAACTTGCAACATGAAATGGAATGTAAAAGGGGTAACCTATGATTATTTTAAAAGGTGTAAACTCATAGGGAATTTATCAGGATGAGACTTAGAATACATCTATAAAATAAATGTAAATATTCTTGACTTTGTGCAAATGAGATATATGTTAGTAAAATAATTTAAGGTAAATAAATGTACCAGCCAAACCATTCAATATTTAGAGGATATTTAACAAAAGTATGGAAAATCTATTGTAGAATATGATTAAAGATTTTTTGATGTCATGAATAGAATTAAATTCATTATGGAAGACAAAGATAAGGTTTTTTGGTTTGTAAAAGGGCTACAGCTAAGAATTAAATTTGAAATTGTGCAAACCTAGTACCCAAGCAAAGCTACTACTTTGCGAGTAGAGAAAATAGAAGATTATGGGGATGTTCCTTTATCTAGTTCCAATATTGAGGCCAAGATAGATGCATTGATGAGAATAATGGATGAGATGCATGAAAAATATAAGCCTAAACTAAGCTTATGGTGCATATAATATGGACATGAATGACATCATATAAATGATTATCCCAAGCTTAATAATGAATTCTATGAGATATGTAGGATACTAGGGCATGTGACTTCTAAGTGCCATATTTTACATCACTACATACAAAAATCATAGAGTTTATTTTGAAAATTTTTTAAGTCCACTAACCATGATGAAAATAATTATCAAGCATTACATGAATTGAAGGAAGATATTACTAAGAATGTCTTAATAGTGGAAACACAACAAATATCGATTACAAAATAAGAAATTCTAGGACTAAAAATGGAGATGACAAGTGTGAATCAAGGTAGCCCTAGATGGATGCTTTTATCACCCAATACCAACCACAAGCTCTAAATTTTTTGAATAATATATCATATCCATCTTTTCAATATTCTAGTCAGTATCAATAGCCTTAGACTAATAAAAACCTTCAACAACAATCATCTAATTAGAATCTAATTTCTCCTTGACACAAATATGGGGAGTATGATGTAAAACAAAGCCAACAAGGAAGGTATAGTGGGAAACAAACACAAGTTTGGGGATAACAACACAACAAAGGTGGATATAGGGGAGGTTATAGGGGATGATATCATGGGGGATATCAAGGACACTTGCCAAACGTGACCATCTATGTAATTTTATCTATATGGAATGTATAACCACTATGTGAAGAATTTCCCTACCAAACTATAGATAAAAATATACTACATCTATTATAGAGTTTAAGGTAAGCACCAAATAGAATATTTTCTAGTGCTTGAGTAATAAATGAAGGAGAAACTAGTGCATAATGTAAACATGATTAATGTGCAACCAAAGGAGAATGCCTTTGTACAAGCAGCAACCAGGAAAAAAAGAGTAGAACAAGGGTTATTACCATTAGAAATACCACCAAATTAAGGGATTAGAAAATGACATTGGGAAAAATATCTTGATCCTGCTACTAAAAATAATTTGATGTACCAAGCTACCTAGGTTCTTCAAGAAATCCAATGATAATTAGATTCTGAAGGGGATAATGAAACCATTGATGCTCAAATATATGAGAAGATTATAAGAATCATGAGAAAGGAGGGTGTGTGATTGCCTTGATAGATCTGATGGAGTTACTCAGCACCTTGTGTAATGAATATATTTTTCATAACATCACTAATCTCTTACATAATCTTCTAGAGTACACATAGTGAGGTTAAAAACATATTGAAAAAATAGTATAGTATGTTAAGATTAAGAAACAATGGGATGTTTATTCTCATATGGATACTAAGATAGAAAAATATTATATTTTAAATTTAATGTTTGACTTTGGTATCATGGTTAATATGATTCCAAAATCAACTTAGGAAGTGATTGGTTGATTGGGTTTAAGCTACAGTCTAGCTAATCTTAGTCTGATGGATTATGGTAGGGTGAAACCCATTGTTAGGCTAGAGTATGTTGAGATTAAAGTAGATAAACTTAGTTTGTGCATATATTTTGTGGTCTTTGATATGAATACAATAGATACTTATTATCCTACCTTAATGAGTAAGAAACGGTCTTATGATGTCCAAATAACCATTAACACTATGCATAATCAACTAGATGCACATCAAGGGGACACGATAGTAGTTATACCCATTAATAGATATGAGCAAAAGTTGTATATCATCTCAAAATATCCATAGTCTCCCTATGCCTATGGTGATAATAGTTGGTTTAAGGTTAACATAGATGAAAGGCAAACTAATGTGGGATTTGTAGAGTATCAAGTTAGATAACCACAAACCACACAATAGAAATAAAAAACAATGTACAAGCCTATTATAAAAAATTCTCCATCTAGGCAAGTTTAGATATAATTATTTGTTTCTCTTTCAGTGTGGTCTCTCATGAAAATTGAAGTATATTTCCTATATAATATAGGTACAACGATGGAATACATAGAGCCTACTCTAAAAGGTGTTTTACCTTGGGAAATGACATAATACATAAGTAATGATTTAGATATTCATAAGTTGAGTTAGGCTTAGATAGATCATGAGATTCACCCTCTATGCATGGTGGTCATTACTTAATGCTATATACATTATTATTTTTCAATAAAGGATATTAATCATTTTGTATTGACTCTCTAACACCATGTGTCAAAGGCAGATCATTGAGTCAATGCACTCAGATATGTGCTAAAAATGACTAATATAACTTGGTGGTAAGTGCACATAAATATGGAAATTCATAGAGAAGAATCATGTCAATTTTTGCGTGTGATATTCTAGTTACCAGCTACTATGAAGTCATAATGACATTTATTTAAATAAGGTTAATGAAATGATTTACACATTCATTAGTGTGTGGATATATAGACTACATAGGGAGTAGAGCCAAGATATTGGGTACACATTTTCAAATATATGTTAGCACCTTTACTAGTGGCCTATTATATACACCAAGAGTGAAAAAGAGAGACCAAGCATTGGGTGTAAGTGTAAAAAGATTTTATTCAAACTTTTGTGTTCGTTTATGATAATCTAGTGGTGCATAATGCCTTAGAAAATATCAAAATATTTCTATGTCATGAATGATAGCCACTATAGCCAAATCATTATCCTAGTAGGAATTTGCATAGGATTTGAATGTGGCACTTCAAAATTATAAGGTTAGTCAATAAGAACAAGATCTTGTTAAGCCTTGCAATAGATTAACTGAGAAATTGATAGGGTCTAGTGATAGTGATGGAGATCTTGACCTGGAAGGATTCTTTGAACCAGAATAAGAAGTTTAAACAAAACCCATTCAAAATATAGAACAAGTTAAAGAAGAAAGACTATACATTATAAACATAGTGTAGTAGAAAGGCAAACACATTATATAATATTCTCTGCCTAGTGGATCAAACAAAGCATACCAACATCCCCTGAGAAAGATTGAAGATAATATTTGAACAAAGTTGGATCCTAAGCTTGTGATTATGGGAGATTATTAGGGGAAAGAACAAATTTTAGAGGCCTTGTAGCTATTAACAGATTATCAAGATGTGATCAAATTTTTGAAAGTAAAAGGTGTAGGTCCATCTTTGGGAGAGATTCATATAGAACTAAAAGAGTGTGCACAGCCTATTAAAAATCATCCATATAGGCTCAACCCCAATATGAATATCAAAGTAAAGGATGAACTGAATTACATGCAAGAAGATGGAATCATTTATCTAGTTAAAAAAGTAGAATAGGTGACTCCTATCATTGTATATCCAAATAAAATAAAGGATACTTTAGTGTGTGGGGTCAACCATACACTCAATGATTCTTGAATCAATGACACATTACTAATACCATTCACTGATGAAGTCTTTAAATTCATCATAGGGATTGAATTTTATTCAATCACATATGGATTTAGTGAATGCCATCAAATTCCCATTGTAAAGGAGGACCAAACTAAGACTACATTTTGATCTAGGTGGATCTCTCCATTTGTTAAACAATTAAGTCTCCATATTCTAATAAAAATGATTTCATAGTGTAGATCTCTTCAAGAGCTTTCCAACACTTTTCACAGTTTGTAAAATAGACACTGTATGCAAAATATATGGTTTGTTGAATTTTTCTTGCAATAAGGAAAAATGTGGTGTTGCAAGATGACGTGGCGCAATATGGACACACCAAGTGGACCAATCAGGTGGTGACACGTGGTAGTCAATGGGAATCCATAGATTTGAAATCTCATTATATTTGTTAAGTTTATAGAAATGTGCATTGCAAATTCTGTAGAAACACGCATTGCAAAGTCTGTAGAAATGTGCATTACAAAGTCTGTAGAAAATCTCATTGCATTGCAAGTTCGTAGAAAATCTCATTGCATTGCAAGTCTGTAGAAAATCTCATTGCATTGCAAGTCCATAGAAAATATCATTTCATTACAAGTCCATATAAATTTTAAAATTATTTGTAATTAATGTTTGGTAATATCATGCCCCAGCCACATGGGAGAAACAAGCCAACTTGCCACATAATCCATGAGAAATGCTGAGTCAATCTTGAGATCCACGTCCACCAAGTCAAATGCTAAGTTCAAGGATCAGATAGGTTCAAGGATGCCTAAGTATATGCTTATCCAATATTAGCACCTAAGCTAGGCATCATGATAAGCAGTGGCACCTCAAGCCCACCAAAAGGTGCGTTGGTAATGTTTAAGGAGGCCGCCTAACTATTAAAAGACATGAAGCCATTTTGATTTCCCAAATGTGGGATAACTGATAAGTGCAAAGCGCCCACAAAGGAGGCTGATGGGACTGGAACCCCTAACCTACCATGTAAAAGGATAAGAGCTTGACCAACTCACCTGTGGGAGATAAGATAGAAATAATGCCACGAATTTGTATTTAAAGTTAACCATTCAGTCGACTGTGTAAGGAACATAATAGACTAGTTTGTTATATTTCCTCATTTTGGAGCCCTTAGAGGCTGAACCAGAGCTCAGAGTAAACTAAAAAGTTGTTTATAATTCTAATACACTCTATGTAGTATATTCATTTGTCCATTTTGGATAATTGGTGATGCCATTTTGAGCTATAGAATTTTCCAATTTTGATTTGGAGAAGCCTCTACATGTGATTCAGGAAGGTGAAGGACGTGCTGAGTCAGCCAAGGTGTTTCAAAGGTCTGATAACTATTATTATAGAGAGATATGATCTTTTGTTTTTTTTTAAGTTTTATTTTAGCTTGAAAATTTTAGAAACATTAATGGATCGGTTTGATAAAAACCCGGGGACGTAGGAATTCTGAACCCCGTAAACAAATTCTATGTTTTGATCTTTGGATTCATTTTTTCATTTCAGTTTCAGTTATTATTCAGATTATAAATTCAGATTTTTAATCAGAATGAAAAAATTAATCATTTGATTATTTACGAGAAATTGAGTAAATTGGGAACATAGAAAAATCTGATAATTTCAAAGGATAAATGATGTGAACTTTCAATTCATCTTTATTTCAATTTTGAAACATGATTCTTGGATCATATTTTAATCAGTTTCTAAATAATCCAACATTAAGAAGTTGAAAAAATTTCCACTTCCAATTCAGTTAAATTTTTGGAATTAGGAACTTAAGAGATCTTGGTAAACATTTATAAAAAGTAGTGAAGTTCCTACTAGTGTTTAGGGATCACTTTTGCAATTGAATGGGGATCATTAGCATATAAGGTAATGCCTTTTGGCTTAAAGAATGTAATCATAGTGTTTTATAGGTTTGTAGTAAATGTATTCAAAGACTTCATCCATGACGTTATGGAAGTATATTTGGACAATTGGTCTATTTTTTCTTTGTTTAAAGAATATTTTTCAAAACTACAATTAATGCTAGAATGGTGTCACACTTTGTGAATTGTTTTTAATCTATAGAATTGTTTGTTCTTTACACTTTTTGGTGTTTAATTAGGACATGTAGTATGTAGCAATGGTGTTTTAGTTGATCTATTTAAGATTTTTATAATACTATGAATGCCACATCCAATAAGATATATATAAGTGCACACATTTCTTAGTCATATAGGATATTATAAGAAATTTATCAAAGGATATGTAGCTATATCATTATGAATGGATAAACTACTACCAAAAAATACATGCTTTGAATAGACAATATAATGCTAAGTAGAATTCATTGAACTAAAACAAAGGCTAGTAACATCACCAATTTTATTTTTTCATGACCGAAATAACCAATTCTATGTACATGTAGATGCTTCTAGTAATAAAGAAGGAGATATTTTATCATAACAAGGTGAAGGTGGGTTGGACCATCCCATACATTTTACTAATAGAAAAATATCAGTGATATAAAATAACTATATAAATATTGAGAGAGAGGAATTAGTTTTGTTTATACTATAAAAGTTTTGGCATTACTTGTTAGATACACAATTTGAGTTATTTAGGGATCACCAAGTACAACACTGTATGGTTAACAAGCCAATGTTGGGAGGACGCATATCTAGGTGACTTATGCTATTTTAAGAATTTCAATTCCACATCAATGGCAAGTCAAGCTAATAAAATTTTGGTCCAAATCATCTAAGTAGGATACACAATGGGGATGAAACAAAAGAATTTGAAGATGACTCCCTAGATGTGCACTTATTAAGGGCTACTATAATTTTAGACAATATGGAAGATATTGCTAAATTTTTAGAGAAAGGAACTTTCCCTATGCACTATTTGGAAAGGGAAAAAAAGTAAATGGTCACCCGAGCTATAATATATAGTTTCATCTATGGATTTTTATACAAGTTGGGTAGAGATAATGTGTTGCATAGAGTAGCACTAGAGTATGAATGACCATACATTCTTTAATAACCTCATCAATTAATTGTATAGGTCACTTTATAGGTGAAGCCACTACAAGGAAAATCTTACAAAGTGGTCTTTGGTAGAATACATTCTTTTAGTATGCATACATATTAGTTAAGCATTGTGATGTATGCCAATGAATGGGAAATCCAAATCAACATGATGAGATGTTATTAGTCCTAATTATCATAAATAAACCATTTAAACAATGGGAAATTTACTTTATTGGGCCTATAACTTCACCTAGTAAGTGTAGTCCTACATGGTATATTATTACTTTAATTGATTACTTCACAAAATAGGTGGAAGAAGCTACAACCCCAATTTATGATGCAAAGGATGTTGCCAAGTTATTATATGAAAATATTATCACAAGGTTTGGATGTCTTATTAAGCTTGTTAGTGATAAAGAAACACATTTCCTCAATAATAATATCAAGACTCTCAATTAAGAGATTATAATATCATACCACAAAATTAGAACATATCATCCTTAATCAAATGGGTAGGGTGAATCATCAAACAAGATATTGGGGAAAATTCTAACAAATATTTGTATTGTGAAAAGGGATAAATGGGATACGTATAGTTGTTTGGGCACATAGAAAAAACACAAACATTCAACTAGTTTCAAACCCTTTCAACTTGTTTGTGGTCTTGAAGTATTAATGCATATGGAGTACATAGTTTTGAGCTTGTACATTGTAATGATTATGAGGCTAGGTGATAACTACTCTCTAAAAAAAAGGTTGTTGAACTATAGTAAGATGTAGGAAATTTGAAATAGGGAATTATAGACACAACATATACATAAGTTAAGTCAAAATTCATTGCATGATGACAACTTATGATCTAAATAATTTTATCCAAAACAAGTTGTATCATTATTTGATAGTAGGTTTATAACATTCCTAATAAAATAATGCATTATATGAAAATTACCCTATGTTATATATGGAGTTTCACAACAAGATACTATTGTGTTAAAATATTTACAGGGAACCATACTTCTAGGATGCATAAATGGTTATGGGTTGAATGCATCATAAAAATATTTTGTTAGAATACTAAATAGGTAATGAAGGGGGTAATTGATATTACATATGATATGATACATCTATAGGAAAACTTCAATTGACCCAAGTTTTTATCATTGGATCTCACCACCAATATCAAGAATGTACTATTAGGTGGTTTGTAAACATTTCAATATCATTTTTTGGTATTACTATTATGATTTACATAGTGTAAATATCCACTAAGACTAGTCAATGTTAATCCAAATTTTTGGCCTACCACTACCTTTACAAACATCACCTAGATTAAAATAAGGTAATATAATGATTAATTTGGATGATTTAATACATGGTGGATTGTCATATCCCTGATAAGAGCACACCCAACAATCCCACAAAATGTCATGCAATATTTATGATAACATGCATTATTTATAAAGTTACATAATGGTATTCAGATCAAAGTTAATGAGTTGCCCACTCCAACTGTGACCCTAATGCCATTTTTCATTACAATGGTAAAAGTGTAGGTTGAAGTATGGAGACAAAATGATTTAACTACGAGGAAGTTTCCACCTCTTGGATCCATTCCTTCACAAGGGAAATAACCATCATCAGATTAGTCATATGCACAATAATAAACACAACCATAGGTACCATTGTCATATTTAATATCCCCATCCCAACATGATAAAGGAAAAAGGAAGGCACCTATATAGAGAGCCTCATCTCCTCCACCCAAGAAGTAGACATGGAAAACAAAGTATTGATTATAAAATCTACATGTTCCAATTATAACATCTTAGTGCAACCTATCAAAAATGGGAGTGGAAGAATAAGAATTATTGAATACCATACTCAATGACATCAACACTGATGTCTATGACAAGGAGGAGGACAACAAATTTTTATTTTGGAAAGTAGTGAACACTTGTCAAGTGTTAAATTAGGTAAGGTAGGATCTCTGGGTTGACATCATGTAACCCCTTCTTCCATCATTGTTGATATTGTAGAACATAAATCAATGTAAAAAAATTGGTAGTTGAGATACTTCACATAGATCCAACTAAGAGATCTTTATCTCTATAATAAATTAAAAAAATGGACACAAGAAAGTCCATTTCCATTTATGAAGTTCAAACCAAGGAATAATTTCTCGAAAACTCTAGCACAACATTTTGGTGAAAGGATGATTTATTTTGATGAAGTAGAATAAGGGATTAGTGCACAACAAACACAAGCTTCATAGTAACAACCGTAGACAAAATATATGAAGAGAGTTAAGGAGTCCCTAATTCATATGCCATTATCAAGAAATAAGACTTTTTTGTCATGAGGTAATGTGATAAAATCAAACTCCTTAGATAAAACTCAAATAGTCATCATGCTCAACACACCAGAGGAAGTTGAAGAGATAGAAATAAAAATTTTACCTCAAGCTAAGACATGTAAATAAGCTATGAAACTACAAGAAGATCTAGAAGAGAAGTAAAATAAGGATGAAAAGAAAATAATAAATGAGGAGAAAAATAAAAATAAATAAGAATCTCAATAACAAGTAACTACATAGGAGGCACAATGCCAATAACATCAATATATAAAAGATAAATAATAGAAACAACAAGATGAAGAAGTAAAGGTTGTGTAGAAGTAGGATGATGAATTAGAGGATATGTATAATTAGCCTAAAAAAGAAAATACCATAAAGAAATAGATCAAGGAAGCTAAGGCTATGAAGATGAAATTTAAGAAAAAAAAAATCCTACTAGAAATAAGCTAAAGTAGTAGATCTAATATAGAGCAAGTTGATTAAATGGAAGAAACAAGAAAATAACATGAGGAAGAAAAAATAAAAAATAAAGAGGAACAAGTTGTACAATGATAGAGAGAGGAGGAAAAATAAAAATACAAGTAAGCACAAGCAAAAAAAGTAGCTGAGGAGCAAGTGGCTCGAGAAAAATCCAAGGCTAAGGCTAAGGTAGATGCAAAATCAAAAGCTAGATCTGAAGCTAAGGTTCAAGATGAATGACAATCTAAAAGTTAAGATGAAGTAGATGTTAAATCTTGGACTGAGGATGAAGCCAAGAAGGAAGCATAGTCTACAACTTAGCATAAGCTAGAAACATAATCAGGTGTGTAGGAGGATCCCTCATAGATAAAGCCTTATCTTGCTAGCCAATGTTTGAGGTATATTCTTACAACATCCACCTGATGAACAAATTTTACTCTTCTATTAGAACAATTCACACTAACTCCATTTGAAAATCTTTATGTATCCATGGTTCTTGTCACTATTACTTTAGAAATAGCTTTGGATGTGTCCCAACTATCATTATCAAAGAAAATTGAAGGTGTAACTATTTTCTAAGATTCAATTACATACAAGGCATCAGACTTGGAATAGAAAGTGTTGAGGTTATGGATATTAATGTATACATCAATAATTAACTATCAAATGCATGCCAATTGATATATTCTGCTTTACCTAATTTCATTATGCAGGCACTAGGTTATCAGGTAATGTTTGTAGACAAACAACTCAACCTTATTGACATAACTTAATAAATATTAGATGGTCATGCAATGACTACAAATAATGCACACATAAGGATAGGCCTTAATCATGGAGATAGAGGTAATTTTCAATATGTTTGAATAATATGTGAAGGTTATGGAGACTATTATGCAATAGGCCAAAAAAATAAACCAAAGAATGATAAATTGGAGGCAATAACTCAATAAATCATTATTTACTTTGAAACATGAGTTTATATCAGCTAATAAAGGCAAAGTGGTAATGGATTATCAAACATCCACTCCATGTGCAATGAACACTACACTCAATAAAATATTGGATGTCAGGGACAACACTATGCAAAATATTCAAAAATGGAATAATGAGACAATGTGAAATACATTTACAAGAATTCAAGCAAAAAGGGATGCAAACTAGTTGGAAGAGTTGGTGTTGGAAATTGAGATTCAAATTTCAAACACAAAAATACTCATCTCTATTTAAAAAGATGATGATGTAAACAATTTGATACTGATCTAGACTCCACTGTGCATCTTGCTTTCCTTGGTGCATGAGGTCCTCACATATTGCAATATGTTGAATCAATATCTTACACATATTGATATTTATATTACTTATCAAGTGGAGGTAGCTAAATTAATTCCACCATATCAACTATAGAAAATAATTTAGTAGAGGAAGGTAGATGTGTAGACTGAAGTAGGCACCCAACAACAATAAAATCCTCCAACACAACCTTCGTACCTAGCAGATCTAAACATAGTATAAGAAGAACTAGTAATGTAGTAGCCTCTAATTCAGCCACTTAAAATCACATCACCACATTCTCAATAGGTATTTCACACTTTAATTTTACATATTACACAAATTTTGTATAAAGAATATAGGATACTCTTAAACATTATTAGCATGGCCAGATTGGTTGAAATTTTTTAAAGGGTGGCCACCTAATTATGCTAGTCTTTTATAAATGTGAAATGATGGTAGGCTAGTATGTTAATTAGTTAAAAAACTAAATGGGTGACTACTTAGTGTGCAATGGGTTAAAACTAGTAAATGACATCTGAAGCAATAACTAAAATTATTAGACTCATCCTCTAAATTTTAGAAAAGATTTCAAGGTGAGACTTTGTCTCAGGATGAGACAAAAATTTAATTTTAGGAAAGTGTTGGGCATGGATCGAGGTCATCAAAACTATAAATGTTAATTGGATAAACACATATTTAAGTTATACAATTTTGTGTTTTGTATAAGAATTTTAGATGTATTTAAACTTGTAATCTCGATCAATGGTAGAAGAATGTGAAGAGACTTTCCTTTTGAGTATATTGAAAGGTTAGAATTTAAAGAGACAACACTCTAGAATGATCTATATATAGAACTTAGACGTAACCAAATATGGTTCTGATGTTTGAAAGAGATTAATAGAAGTGTGTTGATATGGTTCTTCAAATTATCTTTTATCATTGTACTATGCATAGTGATTACTCTATTTCAATTTAACATATATTATTCATAAAGCATATGCCAACTTGATTTTTATTTTTTATATGATTATTCCTTTCATAGGTACATTTGTGTTTTAAATTAATAATCTAAAATTATGAAGGCCATGTTGTATTTATTTGTATTTCTATATCTATGTGAGCTATTCATATAATTAATATGTTATGGAGTCCTCTAGGAACTTATGCTAACACAAAGATCCTACTTTAATCCCAATCATACTACCTCAAATGGATCTAAAGGAAAATAAAATATAATAAACAAAATAAATAAGATACAAACACCAAATTTTTACCTTAAATTTATATTTTAAATCCTCATCCTTGTCATTGTGGATGTTCTCTTGTGCTTGTATGGTTGTAAACTTGTTAATAGATTTTTTATTTCTTTTTTTACCTCTAGAGTTTGACAACACCTTGGATGCTTGACAAAATGAAGGGAATGGATTGATATAAATATGATAGTGATATAGTAATTGTGCCAATGCTCAATGGATTAAAGGATTCTTAATTCATAATTCTTAGTTCATGCAATGCATGGGTGTCTAGATGGATTTATAGGAGGTTTATGGGAGAATGGATGGATAGGATTTAACCATGTGAGATGAAAATCAATGATTAGGAATTGAGGATAATATTTGGTAATGGAGAATAGTAATTAAAAATTAGTATAAATCTCTAGAAAGGGTTGGGGAATGGTTAAGAAGGATTAGAGGATTCTAAACATTTATTATGGGACTCTAGATGGAGGTTAGGATAAAAAATGAATATTAAATATATAATAGTGATGTGATGTGATTTTAAGGAATATTAGTGGTGGTAGTTGGAGTTAGGTGAGTATGAATTTCACATTCCTAAAATATTTTGAGAGATTAATTAGGGGTTGAATATAATTATAAGAGGATGATTAAATGACATGAAGAGTAATAAGATGATGGGATAAGATTAATATGATGAAGGGAATATAAATAAGGATGTCATAGTGATGTTATAATAATGTTAGTATGACGTATAATGATAATTACTATCAAATGAAAGTAAAATAATTAATGACAAATGAGTGGTGAGTTTTAGATGTCTACATTTTCCCCCTCTTCGAAAGGACATTATGACTAGAAGAAGTAATGACATTTCAAAGAAGTGAAATACCATGATGTTATCAAATTTATGGAAGTTAGAGTGCATGATGCCCCCATAAGGGGTCATGAACAGAGGACTAAGATTGATGGTCAATAAAAAGAAAATGAGGGGTGGGATACATGGATGGAAGAAGGAGGTGTCAAGATGGATGTGATAGATGTAATAAATGTGTCATATCTATTTGATATGACTAACATAATCAAGAAAATGTAATTTTTATGACTGGTGAGCTAAAATTTTATGGATACTATATAGGATATATTGATTATGCCCTAGGAAATGATATATGTTGAGGAGTGAGATAGATTATTGGTGCACCCTGAAATTATATATGAAAGGGAGTTATTTAGATAAAGTTATGACCCCATAGACATGCCCCAATCAATGATATATGAAACAGGGAAGAAATAAATTTTTAATATCTAGATTATTAAAGCTATGACTTTTGGATGTATCCCATGTAATGATAAATGTCAGGGATAGCTATGAGATTTGATTAGATTAATTCATTGATTGATTGATTGACTAAATAATTGATTGATTGATTTGATTTATATGGGATAAAATATGGATATCAAGATTTTTTTATTCTTAATCAACAGAGGTAACAGATTGAATGGAAAAATTAAGTGAATGATTAAGTGGATGGTAGTTGATTTGGAATCAATCTGAATTTTTGATTTAATTTAACCTAGTTTGGTTTTGGATTGACTGATTAGTCACACACTTAATTTCCCTTGAGTGATGATGTATGAATAGGAGTAAAGGTGGAAATCTTGGATGTGGGAGTGATGTTTCTTGATTAATTGAGATGAATGGATTAACTGTAGCTCAAGGATTCTATTAATTATATGGTTAAAGGAGGATAGAATGTGTTAATGAAGGATTTAATAGGATGAATGAGATTGGATAAAAAATTATATATTTCATTAGACTAAAATGATGATTGATTTCAAATGATTGTGTATGATTGTGAGATTATGGTTGAGCTAACCTCAGATGCCCATGTGACTGAGCATTGCCTACATAATTCATATGGACCTTAGGCTAGTGTAGTTCTCCCAAAAAGGGAGTATGAGATTAGAGATTATATAATGATGTCGATGATGATGATGATGCCCCAAGGATAATGATTAGAATTTGATTAAATTATTATGATAATGATTGTTATAAATATTAGTTGTTAGGTAAATGATTGATTTAGATAGATGAGGTAATTATGATGTTTGATTTGGATATGATAGATGATTGAATTTGGATAAGATAATTGATTTGATTTAATTGGTTGATCTATAGAGGTTTCATTATTCGATTTGATTATATATGATTTATTATTTGATTTTATTGCATAGGTGATTATTGATCTATTATTATTATTATCAGATATGTGATAGATGTTACAAGTGACTATTTTGTGTTTCCATGGTCTTGAGCCATATGCATAAGTAGTCATGTTTAATGTAGCACTAGGTAGTTTGCAACATGATATGTGTAAGCAAGAATTTTTTTTATATAATTCATGTTGTACTGATGAAAATGATACAAAGATTAAAAGCAAAGTGTACAAGTAGCATGTAGTGTAATGCAACATTTGTATAAGTGACCAATATTGCATGTTTGTCATATGATATTTCAAAAAAGATAAAATGATAAGATAAAAGATGTATAAAGATATTCAAAAAATTCCTAATCAAAGATAATTAAATGAACATATGAAAATAATTAGATATACATAGATGATTATACAAAGTTATATACATGATAAAATACATTCAAATAAGTAAAATATCATAAAAGTAAAGTAAACACACAAGTATTTACATGTCAACAGTGTGATGTATTGATTTGAGGTGATAATTTTATTTTGCGTTGTCTTTTTGAAAAACTATGGGATGGGTTGAATGAATCAAGATTTTACATGCCTCATTTAATTTTTATACTAGACAATGATATATTTCATGAGGTTAGATTTGACAAATGATTGGATAAAAGGATAATTGTAAAGATTTTTGACGATCAAGAGTTAGATTGTCGATAAGGATATGCATTTTTCTTGGGACATAGGAAAAAATTAATAGGATGTTTTAGATTTTCTATATTTTATGTTTTTTTAGATTTTTAGGATTTCTATGTATGAAAGGGGGTCACTAGCAAAGGGAAAAAATTGAACCTATAAACCTGGATATGGAATGATAATGGATGGAATGGTGAAAATATTTGGATGATGCACAGAGGGAATGAGGGAAAATGAGGAATGGAGTAGGGATATTCAAGGAAATCATCATGTAGAAAGTAAATGTACATTCATTAAAGTTTCACTTAGAAGATATGTTGATTATGTTTCTACAACATGATTAAAAATTCTTCCACTTCCTTAACAAGGTCAAGACACAAAGAAAGAATGGGTATAGTAGTCCAAAAAAAGAATGGCATAGGGTGTTCATGATGGATAAAGATTATTTTAAGATGAGTATTTTGATGCATATAGGGTTAAAATCAAAATATTATTACACATGATGTTAAATCTAGTTTACATACTTGCCCAAGGAACTAGAAAATTGGTTTTCACCTTTAGACAAATTATTCTTTTAGCTTGATGGAATATCAATTTATTGGAGGCATTCAAGATGCATGATGATAACACCTTTGATATTTAGCCGATACTAGTTCTAGATAGATTTACCATTAGGATAATGTTATTCATGTGGGTTCCATTGATGTCATTGTGATCTTTGTTTATTTTTTATTAGGATTCCTTTGGACATCTCAACCATTTGTCTTTGTATCCCATAAAAAACATAATGTTACCATGGAGGATAAAGTATGATAAGTATTGGATTAGAGATATAATTTGATGGTAGTGTGTAGGACTTGGATGGATGATAGGATCATTGTGGGAAGTATAATTATTAGGAGATAATAAATTGGGACTCATAGTCACACATACCATTGTTGATTTTATATGTTCTAGTTTTGATTTATGTGACATGATTTTCGATGTTGCAAAGACTTTTGAATTTTTTTTAAAGGACCCCAATACTTTTATGATCCTTAGGATTGAGAGTAGCTATGTTTTGAATTATTTTTAGATTATTATTCATTACAATATTGATTTTGATGAAATATTGATCAATTGATGCAAATATAACTTTTTATCTATTGGTGCCTTAAAAATATTTTCACCAATAAATTCTTCTTAATTTTTTGAACTCGTTTGATTTTGATTTTTTTATTGTTTTGATAGTCCAATAGTGCCCCATAGAGGATTTCACTTGGGAACATTGATTTTCTATTTGGATGATTATTTTATTTTATTTTTATTTTTATTCATTTTTGGATTGAAGCTGATTTAAATTTTAATATTATGATATGTTGATTGGATACTATCTTAGATCCTCATGGATTTTGTAGTTGATATATCACTATGGAGTAAGTTTGATGGTGTGTTATTTTATTACTCTTAATTGATGGTTTCAAAAAATTAGATGTCAAGATAAGTGAAAGGATTGGTGATGCTGATGAAAGGATTGAGGGAAACATAACTCTTATAGAGGCTACTAGGAGGACCTATTTTTATGCTAATGAAAATTTCCTTAGGAATATGATTTCATTTTTGATGTAGATGGTGTTTTGATGTTTTTTATTAGATATGTTTGGATTTTGGTTGTGTGGGGGTGGGAGTGGGGATTGTTGGATTATGTTATCCATAAGTACCTTATCCACTTTACACTTGGGAATGGAGGCTTTGGATGAAGGGATTTTCAAAAATAGGGGATTTTGTTTGATGGGTGATTGATGAACTATTGGTTGACCATGGATTATTTAAATATGGGCTTGTTGAATATGGGTATATCACATACTAGTGGATTAAATAGAGGTTCATCAAATATAGGCCATCTAAGTGTGGGTAAATGATCATAGATAGGCTTATCAAATGGAGGCTTATGAAATATGGGTTCCTAGTATAATATGGGTTCACCATTGAATATGGATTCATCATCTTGATCTTGATTTTCAAAGGAATCTTGGTATATGGGTAAGTGCACATAGTTGGGGGATCAAAAAGGCCTACCTATGGACATGATTTTCCTAAAATTTTAGAAATCTAAACTTCTATAAATAATTTGAGATGGCTACACTCAAAGTTTTAGTATGGTATAAGAACATGAATTGTATCATTTTGAGTCTAGTTTCCAAAACAATTTTTTCTTGAATAATGATTAATTATAACTAGGTCAAACAGATAAAATTTTAAGAGGAACATCTATTTTTTTTGACAAAACTGAGTAAATAGATGGTTTTTCAGCCCACCATTTTTTTAGCATCATTTAATATTGTTTGAAACCCTTTGGTGAATATTTAGGGGTATATGTAGGATAATGGGGGATAAAAGAGGGGTATAAAGTGACACTTTTTTCTAAAAATAATAATAGTTGAATTTGAGAGAATATTAGACACATTTTGAAAAAGAATTTGACAATGACATTAGAACATGAGTTGTGGAATTTTGAATGTAGTTTCTAAATATATAATTTTTTCAATACCCAGATGATAAAATTATTTGAAATAGATGAATTTATGACAATAGGTTGGTCATTTATTTGTGAAAAGATAAAGAGATTGTATGTGTATGAACACACTTTTGTTGAGTAAACAATTGAATTTTTATATGGAACTTCATATATGGATAGGTGAAACTGTTGAAGATTGTTGAGAATATATATATATATATATATATATATATATATATATATATATATATATATATATGTTTTAAATAATTTTACAAGTCAAGAAAGTTGTAAAATTGAAACTTCAAGTGTATGAACACAATGTTTTGACTTTAATTTCATGAAAATCATTTTTAGAAGTATAGTTGACAATGTTTAGATTGTTGAGATATAAGTTTTATAAACTTTCAATCAATATTCAAAAAGTTATAAGGGAACTTGTGATGATATATATATATATATATATATATATATATATAAAATCCATAATGATGCATAATATATCTAAATTAATTAATAAAAATAAATGATATTATAACATTAAAAAAATTATATATTATAAAACTACACTTTCTCCTCTATAAACCCATATAATTTTTTTTTAAATAATAAAATCTGCCTGATCATATGTGTTGACAAAGATGAAAAAGACTCCTAAATTTCTTAAAAATTAAGTGGGATGCTCCATGACTAGTTTTAAGCTAGGTTTGAACCTCTTCAAGCCTATACCCAAGGCAAATTTGGAGGGAAAACACAAAAAAATATTGAAATGTTGAAAGGGCATACACTCTTTGCATAGAGTGTGCACCTTTTGTAAAGGGAGTATGCCCTTTTCAAAGACATGTTTTTTTTTTTTTTTTTTTTAATTATAAATATTTTTTATAGGGATATATTTAGTATTGAAAGACATTTTTTTTACAATTATAGGTATTTTGTTTACAAGGATATATTTAGTAAAATAAACATTAAGTATAAGTTTACATTTAAATATAACAAATTAGGCCCACTTAGCATTTTCTAAAATTGATTACAGAGCTATAAGAATTACCATTTAGAAGTTAGTTTTTCAAATTCCATTCTAGTCAACACTTAGTTTTTACCATTTCAAGATCAAAAGATAGAATGAAAAATGAGATTACAAATTATGTTATGTATGTAATATATCTATACCATTTATTATACACCATATTTTATCTAATTGAGTATGCCCTACCTACTTTACCTACTTGAGTATTCCCTACCCAATTGAATACCCAAGCTTGAAGGTCAATTATTAAATAATTTGTGGGTTTTTCAATCAATGGGTCTATCAATATACATAAATGACTATCTTATATATGTAACTTATAACATACATATAGTCATGATATGGTCACTTATGCATGACTTCTATCATATACCTATCATATATATGTATGCATTGACTCATACATGACATCTACCTGTAGTCATGATATGATAACTTATACTAGACATGATTGTAAATAATCACCATAATAGAATCCATTTAAAATATAATAAATTAAAACACCATTCAAATTAATTTTTAAAAGATACCATTAAATCTAAAATAAATGTTAGATAGATGGTCAATCCATGCATTATTACAAAGTCACTTAGATTAAAGTCATATTCTAGCACTCCAAATTCACATATGACACTCCTTCATTGACCCTCATCATCTATAATCACTCCCTCATCGACCCTCTTATTCACTTATCATCCCTATTCATTACCTCACTAATTTTCATTATCCCTCATTATCCACAATCACTCCCTCATCAATCCTCATCATCCCTAGTCACTCCCTAATCATGCCTCATCATCCCTCATTATCATTGATCATACCTAAACACTTCCTTATCAAACCTCATCAACCCTAATCATATGTAATCACTCTCTCACCATCCCTAATCATCCATAATCACACTCTCATCATCCTTGATAACTCCCTCATTAACCATCATCATGTCTTATGTCCCATAATCAATCCTTCATAATATTTCATTATTCCTCATCATCCTTAATATCTCCCTCATCAACCATCATCATCATCATTAATCTTCCCTAATCATACATTCCTCATATATCCTCATCCCTCATTATCCCTAACCATTCCCTCATTATCCTTCATCATATCTCATAACTCATTTATCATCCATAGTCACTCCCTCATGTAGTAGAGTGCATTCCAATCCAAAAGTTAGTATAAATTTATTTCAAACTAAACAATATATATTTTAGATGAATCTTAAATGGTGTTTCAATTATTTTATTTTGATTGCAGTGTACTAGGGTGATTATTCTCATTCATGTATATTATATTATATACGATCATGATGGATTAATCTAGGGATATTATTGAATGATTTACATGGTGGAAATAAGATAATATCATATTTTTACTTCCATGGTAAAAAATCATTTTGAATGATGAGGGATGATGAAAAATGATGATAGATAAAAAATTACCTCTTTATGTTTGCTTCATATGAGGTGAAATGCTTCTTCTAAACACATTTATTTACAAATTATTGAGTGAAAGGGCTGGAGCATTTTAGATATTCTCATGTTTATGAGTTATTCTCAAGGAATGATTTGGGTCATGAGTATAAATTATTATAATTTTTGACACTAACTTTGTTATGACATGTTTTTTCCTTGCATTGGAATCTTTGTGCTTATGTAGGAATTACGATAGGAAAGTGGAGAGGGGGTTGAGTTGAACTACCAATGCTTACATCATTCATCTATAGTGTGGTTTCCATAATGTATGTTTAGTGTTTGTCATTTAGGTTTCATTTTTAGGGTTTTGGGTAAAGGGTTTAGGGTTTAAATTTTATAGTTCAATGTTTGGGATTGATTATTTAGGTTCTACCATTTAGGTTTTAAGGTTTAGGGTTTATCTAGTTTTAGGATGTAGGGTTTATGGTTTTAGATTTTATGATTTATTGTTCTAGGTTTGTGGTTTAGGGTTTAACTTCCAATATTTAGGGTCTAGTGCTTAGGTTTATAGGATTAGGGTTTAGTGTTAAGATTATAGGGATCAAGGTTTTGGGTTTTGGGTTTAGGGTTTAAGGTTCATGATTTTGAATTTTATGTTTAAGGTTTAGTGTTTAATATTAAGGGTACAAGGTTAAGTTTTTAAGGTTTAATGTTTAGGATTTAGGATTTTAAGTTGATGGTTTGGGCTTTAGGGTTAAGGGCTTAAAGTTTAGGTTATATGGCTTAGGGTCTAGGGTATAAATTTTAGGTTTTAGGGTTATAAAGTTATATGTTTAAGGTCTAGGTTTTGGGTTTAGGGATAATGTATTAGGGTTAAGTGTTCAAGGTTTATGATGTTTAGGGTTTAGGTTTAGGGTTGAAAATTTAAGAATTATTGTGTTTAGGGTTTGGGGTTTGAGTTTTAGTGTTAATGGTACAAGTGTAAATGGAGTGTACTAGGTGATTAGCTAAATTTGTGTCTATTATGAATATAATAATATGTCATGTATGAGTGATAACATACCTATAGGTATTAATAGGTATGGGGTAGATATAATGTATTAATTAATCTATCATTATTATGTGTATGGTATAGGTTGAATGCTATAGGCTACCCATTTATGCATATAGATAGACCCATTGATTAAAAACCCCACAAATTATTTAGTAATTCATCTTTAATCTACCTTTAAGTCTTTTACATGAATGTCCCTCATCACTCCTTTGTCTATATAGGTTATAATGACCCCTACCCTTTCAATATATAGCTTAGCCAATGCCCCCTTTCCTTTCTCTATATAGGTGATAAATCTAGATTATGGTTTATGGCTATAGGTTTAGAATTTATAAATTTAGGGTTTAAGGTTTATGGTTGATGGTTTAAGATTCACAACTTAGGGTTTAGCATATAAGGATTAGTGTTTAGGGTTCAATTTTTAGTTTTATGTATTAGGATTTAGGGATTATGCTTAAAGGTTTGGTATTTATGGTTTATGGCTCAAGGGAAAAAGAGTTTACATTTTAGGGTTTGGGTGTTTGTATTTGGGGTTAGGGTTTTGGGTTTATGGTTTCATGCTTAGGATTTAGGGTTTAAGATGTAAGGTTTAGGATTTTAGTCTTGGGGGTTTGGTTGAGGGTTTAGAACTTAGTGTTTAGTATTTAGGGTTTGTGATTTAGTGTTTGGGTATTGAGGATTAAGGTTTAGAATTTGGGGTTTAATGTTATGGTTTGGGGTTTTAGGTTTAGGGTGTAGGGTTAAGGGTTTAGGGATTTAGGTTTAGTGTTTAATCTTTTGGGTTTTGGGTTTTTGATTTGGGTTTACAATTTTTGGTTTAGGAATTAATGTTTAAGTTTTATGACTTATGGTTTATTGTCTTAGGCTTTGTGCTTAGGGTTAAGGGATAACATTTAGGTTTTATGGTTTAGGATTTAGTATTTTAGGTTTATGGTTTAGGGTTTAAGGTTAAGGGATTACACTTAGTTTTTAAGGTTTAGGGTATATGGTATAAATTATAAGGTTTAATGTTTTAAGTTTAAATGTTTAAGGTCTATATTTTAGGGTTTATGGATTATTTTTTTGGTTTAGCGATAATGTATTAGGGTTTAGGGTTCAAGTTTTAAGGCTCAGGGTCTAGGGTTTAGGTATATTATTTAGTGTTCAAGGTTTAGGGTTTATGGCTTAGACTTTGAGGTTTAGAGTTTAGGTTTCAATGTTTAGGGTTTAAGGTTTAGTGTTTAGGGTTTGTATTTTTTGGTTTAGAGTTAATGGTTTAGGTTTAAATGGAGTGTACTAGGGTTATTAGGTGCATTTGTGTCCAATATGAGTGACCATATCATGACCACAAGAAGATGTCATGTATGAGTGATTGAATACCTATATGTAGTACCATGTATGTGGTAGATGTAATGTATGAATGACTGTATCATTACTATATATATGATATAGGTTTTATGTTGTAGGTTATTCATTTATGCATATTGATAGACCCATTAATTAAACTTTATTTTCTAAGTTGAGAACAAGGTTGTTAAGAACATTATAAGGCAAAGATAGCAAACTCCAAGTTATTAAGTATAAACCTCTTATGAAGGTCCAATGTTATTATGTAAATACTATAGAATATTTACAAGTAAAGTGATATAAATAATTTGATATTTAAGCCAAGTCAATATCCTTGTAAGTAAGTAAATTAGGTGATCTGGACCTAAAGAGTAGAGTTTCCATTGAATTCTAATTTTTAAGAAAGCAATAAATAAAATTGGTTTCTTATCCTTAGAGATAGTCTCCAAACCTATTAATAAGGCCTTATAATAATCATTTTATGATCTTAGATCAATTAAAAAAAATTCAATACCAAACACACCTATACACAATACTATAATATTTCTTAGGACTTAGTCAATGTTTTGGGAAATTTGGTGATCTAATTGGTATTTTGAGCTTGTGTAAAGACACCTATGAGTCTTGTATCATTGTATTGATATTTTTATTAAGTTTTTGAATTGAATGAGTCTAAAGAAAAATGTATCTGTATACCTCTTTGTATTAAGTCCTTAAGAGGTATAATTTAGCCTAATATGCCTATAAAGGGTAGTTGTTGTCATATGAGTTTTGAGTTGAATTTTTTCAAGCACTAAGAAGCTTGAGTTAAATAATTGGTGAAACCCTCATACTATTATTCAAATAAGTGATGATGTATAATTGAGTGCTTTAGGAATCAAAGAAGGCTTTTACTTGAAGTTAGATTACTATCTTGGGCCTAAGTACCCTATTTTAAGTCATTGAAAATGTATTTTAATCTGAATATAGAGGCTAAGAATTCAAGAGATAATAATATAGAATAAGGTCATTATTATTTCAATACCAATACTCAAAAGACCTTTTGTGATGAACTAAGAGATAATTTATCTTTAGGAAGAGACCTAATTACATGCAAGTTTTTAGAGGACCTTGAAGTAGATCAAGTTGAGTAAGTGGAGCACTTAATTTGACACAAGTAAGGAATAGTAAATATCAAGATATGGATTATGTATTTAGTTAGGGCATACTCCTTCAGATTAAGCTATGGCTAAGTTATTTAATCAGGTAAAGCATACTCAAGTAGATAAAGTAGATAGGGAATACTAAAGTAGGTAAAATGGACATGTAATCCTTAATGGTATAGATCTATTACATATGTAAAATGATTTGTAACCCATTTCTCATTCTATCTTTTGATCTTGAAATTTTCAAAGCTAAGTATTAAATGAAATGGAATTTGAAAAATTAACCTCTAAATGGTAACTCCTACAACTCTGTAATCAATTTCAGAATATGTTGAGTGGCCCTAATTTATTATATGTAGTAAAATAGATATAAAGTATAAGTTTATAAAATTAAATGTAAACTTATACAAGTAACATTTATTTTACTAAATATATCCTTGCAAATAAAATACCTTTAATTACAAAACAAAAAAATACCTGTTTTTCAATACTAAATGTATCCTTGAAAAAAAAATTACTTCTAATTGTAAAACAAAACAAAAAATTATTTCAAAAGGGCATGCATCCTTTCCAATCCAAAGGGTGGATTCCCTTTGGACTACAAAGATCATATTCCCTTTAGGGTCAGGACTGACCCTTTGCTAATTCTACATTGGTTTTTTTTTAAAAGGGCATATGCCCTTTACAAATAATGGCTTTTATTTTTCATTGTGTCATATTTTTTGTCCCCCAACTTTGTGCATCTACCCTTAGATAAGATATAAAAATTTATGACCTATAATTTTTATATTTTTTCAATGAATAGTTTTTAATTAATTTGAAAATTAAATAGATCATAAAAATTGACAAAAAAAATGGATAGCCAATCATGCGGCACTCCCTAACTACCTCAAAAAAAGAAATTTTTACATTTAATTTTTGAATGTGTGTAGAATTAGGCCTAATTTGTGACCATAAAATTTATTTTACACTTGGATCAAATAAAAAAATTACATAAACATGAATAGGCATGTATATTTGAGACATGTAGTAGCCTAAAAAAGATATAGTTAGAAATCAATACAGTTTGAACCTTAAAATAATCCAAAAATTATAAAATTCATATATTTGGAAAGAGGAGAGCATGCTCTTTGTTAGAGTCATAATTTTTTGAATTTTTTTGTTGAAATCCATAGTCTATTTAGGGATATAAATTGAAATTTGTTTTTTCTATCAAAACTCTTAGAATCAACTATAAATTTACAGGCTCAAGCCTTTGGCTTAGGAATCTAATCCATTTCTGAGCCAAAAAGCTTAGTTTTTGAATTAAAGCTTAGCATAATCCATATGTGTTATAAATACATACATATTATTATGTGTATAAATCCAAATTAAAAAAAATGTAGGAGTTTGAAATTCAAAATGATAAAAACACATACACATTTATTAGTGGTAATAACATGTGCATGTTATTAACACTAATTACAATAACACAAATTCATTATGGTAATTTAAATCCATAAGTGGCTAGAATGCAAGAGGGGATACATTAGAAGGAGGTTGGTGGAAGGGGAAATTTTAATAAAATAATTGTCAAGTAAATGTAAACTTATACTTTACATTTATTTTAGTAAATATTAAAAATTAGGGTCACTTTTCATATGATAGAGTTGGTCTCACAGTTGTACACCTTATGATGTGGAAGATAGTTTTTTAAAATCTAATATGGTTATTACTTACGCATTTTCAGGGTCTCAATATTGAACTTAGGGATTTTAGGGTATAAATTTTTTAATTGATGTCCATTTTTGGTAAACATTTAGCCATTATTTATGTTTTTTCTCCTTTTAGATTGCTTCTTGACATTTATAGGAGTCTTAGGTTTGTAAAAATTAAGTCTACAAATCACTCACTTTAAACTCAAGCCAAAGTGGTGTGATTAGGGAATCATAAGTGACATTGATGACTTACACACATCAAATGACCATTTTATGTTAATTTCACTTTCTCATTGTCTATCTCTCATCCCTAATCACTCTCTCCTTGTTCCTCATTATGCCAAATCACTCCCTCATTGACCCTCACTATTCTTCATCATCTCTAATCATTACCTCATCATCTCTAATAACTTTGTCATTGAACTTAATAATCACTCATCATCTCTAATCACTTCATCATCCCTTATAATATTTAGTCACTCCCTCCTTATCCCTACTAATTAATAATAAATCCATCATCATCCATAATTATCCCTAATCCCCCTCATAAAACCTATCCATCCCTAATCTCTCCATCATCATCCTTAATCACTCTCTAATTGACCATCACCATCTATACTTACTCATTTATCATCCCTCATCATACCTAATCACTCCTTGATCAAACTTCACCATCTATCAACATCTTTAATCACTCACCTCATCCCTCATAATATATAATCTCTCCCTCATTGACCCTCACCATCTATAATCACTCCCTCATCATCCTTAATTGCTCTCTCATTAACCCTCACAATCCCTCATCATCCTTAAGCATTGCTTCATAGTCGTTCATCATGCCTAATCACTCCCTCCTCATCCCTAATTATCTAGAATCACTACCTAATTGACCATCACCATCCCCTTATCATCTATAATCACCCCCTCATTATACTTAATCACTCCCTCATTAATCTTTACCATCCCTAATGATTGCTTCATCATCCTTGATTGACTAAGATGACAATCTCTCATTTAATTAGAGTCTAACTTAAATATTAATATCCCCATCCAATCCATATATATTATATGTTTATTCACCCCAACCATGTCCATCTATATGACCATGCATATCTATCTAAACCTACCTACATCACTAGTCCCAGTTAGGTCAACTTGAATGACATGGGTATGGTAGCTCTTTGGTCTATCAAATGCATTATTATATAAAGGGTAGATCTCTAGTCTATAAAAAATTTAATAATAATTTCACACCCATTAATCAATCACTTGGACACATTTAGGGACTAACATGTGGTCTTCTTATCCCTAGGGTAGTAAAGTCTAACTGGGCATAAGGTTTTGTTCTCTACCCTCCTCAACACTTCACCCTTCAGGTGGACTTACTTTTATTTAATATTTAACCACACCATTTGGGTGACCCTTTTCATGTAACATAGTTATACTAAATTCATATAGATATAATCACATTATAGACAAAGTAGTGGCATGACTCTATGGGTAACATGACTCTATTGGATGGGTAACATGAGTAAATTAATTATATACATAACATGACTATATAGGATAGTAAACACAAGTAAATGGATATGATATATACAAAATTTTATATATTATATATGTAACATGAGTATATGTATCACTATTTCAATTTATTTATTTTATCATTTTATTCCCTACATCCCCTCCTCAAATGTTTGCGTCCATTCTCAATTAGGTTGTTCAAACCAACTTTGAACTCAAACTCTATAGTAGAGGGGTAGACTATTGGCTTAATGTTAAATATGAATATAAATGCGATTATAATGACAAATATATAGATAGATATAATATCTAGTTGGGCCAACCAACACTATTCATAGTGGATGGGTATTAGAGGTTCTAAAGGAGGCAGGGCCTTTTCTCCTATTTATGGAAGCTAGGGCCTCTTCCTCAAGCCCAAGAAAACAAATGTATAGGATTTTTTTAATCTCCCTTATGTATGATAGACTAACCTCTCTTTTAGTTCAATCCTTAGGTCCCTCCCTCCCTTGTGGATATCTATATTGATCTCCCTTAGCCTCTAGAGGTCCTCTCTATTTATATAGGATATGAGCCTTCTAGATAGATAAAGCTCTCTTTCTAACTAGATAGTTATACATTATATATATATAGACAAATATCCATTGGGGGATAAATTAGAGGGTTAAAAGTAAAATTACTCTAGGTATAGGGGTTCATTATACTCCACCCTATGCCTTCATTCTTGATCTATTGATTGCTAGGTAGGTATGCTACACTAGGCCCATATATAGATAGGTGAATCCCTGAGGGGAGGAAGATGATAGATTTAGTTTGTGGGCATTGACTATGACTACACTATAATATAGGGTTGTGTTAAAGGCCATTTCATTATTTTAATCATGTTTCAGTATGAATGGTGGATATATAGTTTGTCATATGCCCATTTATCTCATAATGAGGCCATTTAAGTGATAAAAATGCTTTTATATTGATGGGTGGTTGTTGTTCATTTGGATTTTATAAATTGAGGGGGAAGGGAAATATGAAATGTGTAAGTTTTTAGAGAGATATGGGTCAAAAAGTAGGTAGATACATCTATGGGGGCTGGTATTTTGTGGATTAATGGATATATATATGTATATATATATATATGTGTGTATATATATATATGTATATATATATATATGTATATATATATATATATATATATATATATATATATAAGATTTATAGCCATATCTATATCCCTCATGTAATTTGTGTCATAAATCCATTAACTTTAGGACATTGTGTTATGTTTTATTTTAATTATCATGAATAGGCCATATCCCATATCCATGTTCATTATTTCATGATAGTCAATATTTTTGACTGAGAAGGAAGAAACCAAATCAGGTGAAAGGTCTTCATAGGGTAGTTTTCTATATATGGTTTTGTTTCAATGAAAATGAATACATTGATATAAATAAATATCAAATATCAAATATATATATATATATATATATATATATAACTCAGCTATTTTATATTGGGTCTTCAATCTAGATGGTATTTAGATCTTATCAATCAACTATAATCAACAAGTGGGCCTTATATCTAGATGGGGATCCCATTATATGTACAATTAGGACCTCTCTCTTTATATCGATAGGGTGAATAATGATAGAGAGGGATTGACCAAATATATTGGGCCCTTTATCTAGATTGGATTGACTAGATAGATAGTCCCTCATATTTGATCAACTATTCTCAATTAGAATACTAAGTGATCATTAGAGACAATACTAAATATGAACATCTAGGATTAATTGAGCATTAGATGGTCCCTTGGATTTGACTAACTATTATTTATTAAGCCCTCTCCCTCCCCTTTCATTTCATTTCATTTCCTTTCCTTTATTAATATGGGGATGGGGATGGGGATCCTACCAATTTAGATTGATAAATATTAACCCAATCAGATATGAGGTTATATATAGTTGATCGAACCTACCAATCGATCAAGATAGATACATATATATATATCTTTGATTGGGATTAAGAGAGATAGATTGGATATGAATTATTTAGATTGACTATCTATGAGGTAAAATATAGTCATCTATGAAACATGATTCAAAACTTCATTTCTCATTCTATCCATTATGAAGCAATCATACCTTGCCTTATTAGGTAGGGAAAGAATATATGCAAGATATATATTAGGAATAAATTTTCCCTTGATAGCTAAGAATCTATTCTAGAAAGGAAAAGTAGGTATGATAAGAACAAAGCTACATATTAGGAAAAGCTTCCCTTGCCTTATTAGGTAGGGCATAACTAAGTAAGAAGGGTAAGAACAAAGCTCTCTAATAGAAAGTAAGAATCCCTTGATATCCATGCCTTAAACTAAACTAAAATCAAATCTAGATACCAGGAATTCAAATTTACCTTAATCATTGTGCCTTACTCCCTTTATATCTAACAAGAATGAAATCTTTCCTTGATATGTTATAATGTGAAGCAAAATTATATATCAAAAAGGTAGGTAGGGAAATATTCTATTGCCTTAACATGTATGGAAAGTTTGATATTGAGTTAAGGCCTTCAAAATGGTGTTCACTATATATTTATGATAGAGTCCCTATTCTTATGTTATCATTTGATATATTATATTATGGACGATGGAATACTCATAGTATGTCAAGAACACAGTTTGGCCTTTAGGTCCCACTAGTCCATTCCCAAACTCTAATTGGTCCCTCTTCAATACATTAAATTAAGGCATATGTGATTAATTCCCTTTATATATCCATTGGGTATAGATTGGGTTGGGTATAGATTGAGGTGGATTTGGAAACACACTCTATTATATACTAGATTAGAACACACTCTGCCAAATTTTTAACCACATATCTATCTATCTATAGAGGCATGGGTTTCCATATACATATTTGAATCCCACTAGACAATCACATGATATCTTTGAGTTCCTTATTTTTTTTAAAGAGGATGAATGAAAGAAGAGTTTTTTTAGGCCTTACTTTAGTGAGTAAATTTTGAAATTAGAACATAATGAAATTGAGCACAAGTAGGAAGTTACTACACCCACCATCAAAGTATTGGAGGGAGTGATTAATGATTAGGAGGTGGTGTAGGAGAATATGTGGTCTTGAGCAAGCTTGCATTGCAAAAATTAGAATTCATTCTTATTTTTGTTGTTTGCTTCTTTATCTCAATTTTGGTGCATGTTATTGGGGGAGTTTATTTCCTTTATTTCCATGTTATCCATTCTCCTTGTGTCTTATTCATTTTTTTTCTTACAACTTTGTCTTTCAACATTTATTCATACATAATTATGTTTTTTCTTGGAGTTTTTGTCTAAAAACATCATCTTTTATGTTGGTTGGTTTTCTCTTTAATGATATGTTGTGAATTATGAATTTTTCATTCATATTTCATTATATTGGTGAAACATTTTTCTCACTTCCTATGTTATTCAAGTCCTATTTCCTAGATTATAACTTTGACTTTTCTTTGTAGACTTGTGTTTGTTGCATAATCCCCAATGTTATTTGACAAATGAAAACTTGTATGGGTCTACATATGCAATTTATGTTACCTTATAGTCATAATCATAGTGGTGAAGCCCACATAAGTTTTATAATCTCCTTAATTTATCTCCATTGGTGATTGTATTTGTTCCTTCAATGAAATATCTTGATGACTCAAGTAACAAGTGATTGTGCTATTTGGGACTAAACATCTACATAAGTCTATGTTCAAAGTAAGCATTTAATACTTGATTGATAAAAATTTAATTAAATACTAAGATTTGAACATGATAGGTTATTTCACATAGTGGTATGCAATAATGTAAGCCATGACTAGGTCATGAGGAATGAACATGGTATTTAACTATGTTGTTCAAACTTTAGAAGCCTATAAATGTCTTATATACAAATATGTTTTTTTTAAAATAGTAAATTTTTTAGTGAGTAAATTTTGTAATTGGAACATAAGGTAATTGAGCACAAGTAGTAAGTTACTACACCCACCATCAAAGTATTGGAAGGATTGATTAATGATGAGGAGGTGGTCTAGGAGAATTTATGGTCTGGAGAAATTTTGTATTTCAAAAAATAGAGTGTATTATTTTTTATTTTTTTTTGTTTTTTTGTCTCTATTTTAGTGTGATTTTTTGGGGGAGGTTATTTCCTTTATGTTCATGTTGGCCATTCTCCATATGTCTTCTTCATGTTTATGCTTATAACTTTGGCTTTCAACATTCATTCATATAAAATTATGTTTTTCTTAGAGTTTTGGTCGAAAAACTTTAGATTTTATGCTGGTTGGTTTGATCTTTGGTGAGATGTTGTGACCTATGACTTTTTAATTTTTATTGCATTGACTAATTCAATCTTGATGAAACATTTTTTTCACTTCTTATGTTATTCATGTCCTATTTCCCAAATTAGAACTTTAATTTTTATTTGTAGACTTGTGTCTTTTACATAATCCCCAATGTTATTTGACAAATAAAAACTTATATGGGTATACATATGCCGTTTATGTTACTTTATAGTTGTAATCAAAGTCATGAAACTCACATAGTTTTAAAATATCCTTACTTTGTCTCCTTTATTGATTAGATCTATTATGTCAATGTATTCTCTTAATGACTCAAGTAACAAGTGATTGTGTTATTCATGACTAAACATCTGCATAAGTCTATGCTCAAATACAAGTCTTCAAAATTTGATTGGTCAAAATTAATTCCATACTAAGCTTTAAACATGATAAGTTGTTTCACATAGTGGTGTAAAATAAGGTAAGCCACGACTGGGTTGTGAACAATAAATATGGTATTTAACTATGTTGTTAAAATTTTGGAAGCCTACATATGTCTTATATACAAAAACATTTTTAAAAAATGGTAAATTAATTAGTAAAACCTAATGGAGTCATGATCAAGGCAATTTTTTTATGCAATGATATGCATTATCTAGAATCGATTGGGTCTTATACTTATTCAAATTGGATATTAGTACCTAGATGAAACCCAAAAGGTCTACATTGTGTATAATAACTAAAATCCTAAATTTATCTTTTAGTGAAAAATGTATTCATTATGTTTTATCATGATATTTTTCAACTAGATTTAAACCACCCATAGGTGAGAAATAGGTTTGTTCTTTCCTATGTGTCGTGTGGTTTTGGAAAATGCATGTGATGATCTTAAAGCATTGGGAGAAGACAAAGGGATGGGATGATAATTTAATTGGACACCCATTCTCATTATTATAAGAAAATAGGAATTTCATTGGAGGGTTTGGCTTGAAAAATAGAGGAAAAGACTAATATTTCATGATATTTTGATTATCTTCATCTAAGAGGTTTGTTAGACTACAATTACAAAGGTAGAGGTCGGTGTCTCAACTATAAGTGTTTGTATATTATTTTACTCCATGTTATGTATGTAATAATCCCAATAGTGTCATTGATTAGATATAAATATTTTTTTATTAATGTAAGTATTTTGATCTATGTTATGTTAACCTTAATTGTTTGATGAAATGTATGTTTCTATTTGTGTTATTAAACCCATGCAATGCAAGAGTTAATTCCATCCCTTTGATAGTCTCCCCTTCCCAATGTGTACACTAGGAGGGATAATTAGGGAGTGATTAAGGATGATGAGGGAGTCATTAAATATGATGAAGGATTCATTCAAGATGATGGGGGATAATGAGGGAGTGATTAGGGATGATGATGGAGTGATTAGGGATGATAAGGGTGTGATTAGGGATGATGAGCGATGAGGATAGAGTGATTAAAGATGATGAGGGAGGATGAATTAGTGATTAAGGATGGTGAGGGTCAATGAGGAAGTGATTAGGGATGATGAAAAAGTGATTAGAGATGATGAGGGATGGTGAGGGTCAATGAGGAGTGATTATGGATGAATAGGGGTGAAGAGGGAGTGAATAGGGATGATGAGGGATAAATAAATATTTATTAAGGATGATGAGTGATGGTGAGGGTCAATGAAGGAGTGATTAAGGATGTTGATGGAATGATTAGAGATGATGATAGATGATGAGGGTTAATGAGGGAATGGTTAGGGAAAACGATTATTTAAAAGAGAGTGATGAGGGATAAGGAAGAAGTGATTAGGAATGAGGGAGGATGATGAAAAGGTGAAATTAACAAAAGGTGGTTGATTGATGTGTGTAATTCATCAAAGTGACCTATGTTACACCAATCACACCACTTTGACTTGAATTCAAAGTGAGTGGCTTATATACTTCTATTTTGATAAACATAAGACTCCTAGAAATGTAAATAAATAGTTTGGAAGGTACAAAATCCTAAAAAATGACTATATATTTACTCAAAATGGACATCAATTTCAAAAATTATATGTTGAAATCCATAGGTTCAATACTTAAAGCCTAAAAATGCCTCAGTACTAACTAGATTAGATTTTCAAAAACTATCTCCCACATAATAAGAAATCAACTATGAGACCAACTATATTAGATGCAAATTAACCCTAATTTTTTATGTTTTCTAAAATAAATTTAATGTATAAGGAATATAAAACTAACAATATAAATGTAAACTTATAATTAACATTTATACATAATACATATGTGTTATGGTCATAATACATATGTGTTATGGCCATAATGTGTACATGTTATGGTCATAATTCATACACATTATGGTATAGATTTTTCTAGACTTAAATCAAATAAAACATTCATGTTATGGTCATAATGTGTATTCAATATGGTCAAAACACACACATTATGGATCAGATTTTCTAAGACTTAATTCAAGTAACACATACATTTTATTACCATAATGTGTATGTATTATGACCATAACGAATAACACATATCTATTATGACCATAATGTGTATGTGTTATGGTTATAACACATGCATTGGGGAAATGTATACAAAAGTATTTCCCAACTTCATGCACATACCCATATCACCTCTTGCTCACTCTTGAATGTGGATGTATTTGATTCTGTTTATATTTTGATGTCATAATGGTCAATGAGATCTTGGATTTAATTTATGAATTTGGAGCATCTATTAATGGAATATATCATCATCACCAAAATATAATGAGATACAATTAGAGTTTCCAATTACAATCCAATAAATAATTACTCTAATTTCATACTCTAATCCTAATCACACTACCTTGGATAGATTTTAAGGCAAAGGAAATTCAAAATGCAATCTTAATAAGATACAAACACCAAATTTATACCTTAGTTTTGTCTTTGAAATCATATTACTTGTCACTATAGATGTGTTTTATTCTTTCATGTTTAGAATATTTCCAATGGATATTTGATTGATTTTTGATAGCTCTAGACTTGGACAACACCTTATATGTTTGATAAAATAAAGGATGGTTTGATAGAAAGATAATAATGATCGAGTTATTGTGCCAATGATTAATATATTCAAATATTCTTAGTTTATAGCTTTTAGTTATTACAATGCACGTGGGTGTACATGGATTTATAAGAGGTTGATGAGAGAATGGACGGTTAGGATTTAACCATGTGGGATGGAAATTAATGGCTAAGAACTGAAGAGAATATTTGATAATTGAGAATATGAATTAAAAATTTATAAAATATCTATAGATGGTTGTGGAGTAGATCAAGAAGTATTATAAGATTCTAGAGATGTGTTAGGGGATTGTAGATAGAGGTTATGATAATGAATTAAGAGTAAATTTAGATTAGTGATGTGGTTTTTAGGAATATTAATAGTGGTAGTTGGAGTTAATTTGAGTAGGAATTTTAAATTCTAAAAATCTTGTGAGAGATTAGTTAGAGGTTAAGTATGATGATAAGAGGATGATTAATTGGCATGAAGAACAATGGAATGATGGGATAAGGTTAATATGATGAAAATAATCTATATAAGGATGTTATAGTGATGTTTTAATAATGCTAGTATGATGTATAAAAATAATTAATATCAGATGATAGTAAAATTGGTAATGATGAATTTTAAATGTTTACAATTTCCATTTTATTGATGGCTATTATACATAACAAAGATTGATTTCCCTAATTCTTCAAATATTAGAATGTATAGATAAGGTGAGAGCAGATCCTCTTGCCTTAGTATACCTATTAACTCAAACAAACCTGTAAGGATTTTGTTAACTAAAACTAATAATATTTTTTTCCAAATGGTAACTAAAAATCTACTTACACCATTTTCTTTAAAATCCAAACTTATCCAATAGCATCATGAAGAAGTGAATTAGTTTGCCCTATAATAGGAATTGTCAATGTCTAATTTTATTAATATCTCTCTATTAGGGAATGAATGATTTCATGCATGATCACAATCTCATCTCTTATCAGCATTCCTTGAGAGAAATTGTTTTAGTTGTAATTTTTTAGATCTAATTACATTATGAGATGGATCTAAAATACCTAAAAGATGTTTATTTCTCTCCTCCTTTGAGATGAGATAAATATATGTGCAATCAAAGACTATAAACACTTTATTATATTTTCTTAATTTTTCCATTACATTGATAGCATCAATCTTTAAAAAGTACCAAAAGTTTGAAAAAAGGCCATTGGAATCCCATTAGGATCAGGAGATCTATCTCTAAGAATTTGAAAATAGGCCTTTATCACTTCATTTATCAAAAAAATAATACTTTGATCCTCCAATACCAACCTTGGAATATGTTCCAAAATAGAATTTTGTGCATATCTTGTTAGCACTCAAGGTTGCATCCTAGGTGAAAGGAAGAGCTTTCAGGTCTTGCTTCCAAACCTAGACTAACATGGGGATGGTTTAAGGCCATAGGTTGCCTATATCTAGACTAAAACTCTAGGATTTTTTATGAGGCTAGCTTCTTTGATGCATCATTTTGGACCTTTGCTTCTAAAACCTAAAATTGGTTGGGCTGAAAAGTGAGGAGTTGCAAAAGTAAAACCTATTCTAACCTGTGGTGATGCACTATGAAGATTGTCCATCCACTCATAATTGAGCCTCTAAAACACTAGTGAAATAGAAACAAATAATAGGATCTATGATTCTAAATGCCTATCATTCATCAATATTTCATGAAGAGGTCCATCAAGTGAGAAAAACCTAAGGGAAATGATGGAGAGGACTAGTTCCAGTCACTAATCTAGTTAACATGTCCATATTGGCTTCAATCAAATGACATTGAACACTATACATAACTTTCATAACCATACAATCTACCAGTTAGGTGAGATCAAGACTTGGCAAGGGAAAAGGATCTACCACTTATACAAAATTAAAATGATATGAACACACTATGCTAATATCATGGGATCTAAAAAATAGTCATCTTATCTATCTCAAGAGGTTACAAGGCTCAATCTTGGTAGACTCTAGTCATGCCCAAGAGATGCATAAAAAATAATAGCTTGAAGGCTATACTTATAGCAAAAGAGAAGAAAGAGAAAGGGGATTATGGCATTCAAAGACTAGGGGAAAGCCTTCCAGATTAATGAGTTAGGTAGTAGCCTTTAATTATCTTTTACATGGTGTCTTGATCAACAAATAGACCTCTTGTTATCCCACTAATCTTCAAGCTCTTCTCATTAGCTAAGATTTTTCTACTAGAAACAAGGGTTTGTTACATGATGATCAAGTCCATTTGAGAAGAATTAAAGCCCCTAACTACCTCTCTAAATACCAACTCACCACCTTGATACCCTTATTCCACTTGTCATGCTTATAAGGATCAAATCCTCAAATCTTAATACTAAAAATCATACCATGTCTTGGGTGGTAGATTACCTACTTAGTTGATGATAGGAATCATTGCATTTATTTCACATTTGTTCCTTTCCCATACTTGGATCATAGGTCCCACCTATAGATACAAAACCAATATAAGGACATTGGTTATTTATATAGTAATTTATATTAAATGGACCCATAGACCATAGCTTCTTCTAGACTCCATTAGGTCCAAATAGACCCACTTTATCTCTGTAGGAGCCAAGAGTTCACTGTGTATGGATCATTCTCTAGAAATGGTGAACTAGTCAAGAGAAATAACCTTTCATGGTACAACTTGTCAAAATAAAGATCAATATTTAGCTCCAAAGGTAGCTCCTTATGTTATTTATACTTGACTACATCGGTTAGACTACTTCGTGGTGTTTGAATGAACTATAATGGCACTAGGAAGATCCTGAAAGGTCTTGCTTTCCATGGTCAAAAATGGATTCTCAACCTCTATCAAAAATCTTGGGCTCACCTTCGATCTAAGTGGATGTCAAAATCTAACTTAGCTCATTGACACATTGACCTAAATTATTATTAATATACCTATGCACAAATTTCCATGAGCCATCAAACCTTCTTTGAAATGTCAATATTTTCTTTGCTTATGCCACATATCAAATTTACATTAATCCATAAGATATTGCTTTTAGTCTGTAGCTTTATGTGTTTTGTGCCATGTGTTGGCCCCTTGATCTCTCTGACTATTTGACTCATCTCACACTATTAGATTAAGATGTACAATCGAGTGAGGATCATTGATCTTGTTGGGACACATTATTTAAAATATAATGGCTAGTTAATGGCCTTAAATTTGATATCCTTTCTCCCATCATTTGACATTCACATGTCCATCATTGATGATCACATGATCATCAAATTTAAACTCAATAGGTTCATCTTGCTCTATCTTTAAATTTGACATTTACATGGCCATCATTCATCATTTCATAGAATGTGATTGATGGCTTGTGGAACATCAAATTTAATCATAGGTATATTTTTCTTTAGATTTAATTTGATGTTTACACAAGCATCGCATAATGTAGGTTCATTTTGATCAACTTTAAATGCTTGGGTCCTAAAATTAATGAATTACGGAGGCACAAAAATTTTAAGAGATGCTCATAAGACCATAAGGAGTAAACCCATTTGATGTGATGGTCCTAAAAGCCACCCAGGTGGAAATATTAGGTGATAAAGTTAACTGGTCCATAATTACATATGTGTGATGTTGTGGTGATGATCGAGCTCAAATGACTAAGTATTAGGAACTTAGTCAAAATGCCTATAAGCCCATATTTGCAAATGGATAACTCTATTTGTTCTTTGGTAGAGGACCTCAGACTTAGTGCATAGAAACTTGAGACCAAGGTGAACATATCCATGTGGTCACCTTCCTTTATAACTATTGCACATGTGAAATATTTCTTTGATAAAATTCCCACTTATACTTTCTACCACTAGACCCAAGATGCCTAGGTGAACACAATGAGGAATTAGATGAATACCAAGAGCTTCTTAATTCATTCCAAGCACTCTTAACACATTATAGGGGCTCTATAACTATGAATCATGTCTCACATGTTGAAAAACACATGAGAAACTACATGGTATCTTTTACTTGTCAATATTGTACCCCTTTCTGAGCCTTAGATTTACTTCTTCATCAAACCATGAAATAGCTTCTTATGTGGGCCAAAATTGGCCAACATCTTTGGAAACTCATAGGAAAGCATGCCTATTATTCTTGAAGAACCTATAACTATGTGCCATTATTTTTTTAACCTCTTGAAATAAAACAAAGACCAAAAAGATCAAAACAAAATAGAATGGGAACCTAAACTACCAACATAAGGACCACTAACCTATAAAATAACAAGAGAAGGAACCAAAACAACCTAAAATCTTATAAAAAACACTTATTTTGAAGAAAAACTAACTACTATAAAACTAACCTATATTGACTTCATTCCCCTAAGATCAAATGGGAATTTATTTGATGTAGCATGGATCTTTGAAACATGATTGATTATCCTTGATGGCATCTTATTACAAATGGGATCAAAAGGGTGCTCATGTATTTTTTGATGATACAACTAGGCCTCCTATTTCCATCCTCAGGGGTAGGGATTGAAGATATGGATCCAAGACCCAATCATCTTTTTCCCAAACTCCTTTTCCATGTTGAATCAATAATTTTATGGCTACCTCATTATTCAAGGGATGTAACTAACTCTATTCCTTGGACTTCAAGTGGCCAACTATCATAACATCTTTGATGAGATCTTTTTCTTTGGGTTTTGGTTGATGTAGTGGTGAGGAATCTAGGTTCAAATAGAAGTCCTCTAAGGCTTCCTAAAATGACATCTCATCTTGGTTAATGTACAAACCATAAGACCATTTTCTACTTATATCATCTACCTACAAGACATTTGGTTGACTACCCACCTCTTTCTCTTGTACAAGGTCATCACAAGGCTCTTGATCAATTTAGGTTTTCTCATCATCATCAATAGAGCGGGGTGATAAATCATCAATCCACTCAAGTAGAAGCTCTTCTTGAATTGGCATCTCTAAAGTGACACTTCTTTCTTTATCTAAAAAATTATCCTACCATTCAGCTTCATTACTCAAATCTACCACACTAAGTTACTTAATCTCACCCAAGAATTCCAAACACAATTGTTTCCATTGATATTCCAATAGAGTCTCAAATTGAGTATCAATAGAATTATTATGAATGCTACCATATAATTTATCTCCTAGGAAAATAATGGCTTGTTTTTCACTTGCTTTAGCTACATCATTAAGATATTGTAGCTGCCCTTTATCACTCAAATCTTTCTTATGCTTACTTTCTAATCTATTAGAGTGCATAGGGGTCCCAATATAAATCTCTAATTAATAGAAACTAGAATTTTCCTCTCTAAGGTGATATTGACACTCAGCTGTAAATGCATCACTATCAATTAACTTAGATAATTTATCCATCTTGATAGAATGGTCCAATTTTAATTTTGATGTACTTGATTACTCTTTAAGAGAGGAGAGGGTGGGTGTGTAAAGATGTGAAAAGAGGGAATAGGTGTTTGAGTAACAATAGATGAAGGATAAATAACATACTTTACACCTTCTCCTTCTTTCTTATCCTCCATGTCAAGGGTGGGCATGATGAAATTAGGATGCATGGCCCATGAAGGCTTCCATGTGGGCATCACCTTAGGTTCTTTGGTAGGTATAAGATCTTGAGCACAAGTAGATTATTTTGGAAAAGGAGAGTAAAGGTAATATACCCCTTGAGTGGTTGGGGGAAGAGGCTAAACATGACACATTGTAAGTAGCTCAGACATGATTTTCAACTTCACACCATGTTCAATCTTGCACACTATATGAGACAAGTATTTGAAAAATTACCCTCTAACCTTAGTCATGAAGTCACTAACCAAAAATAAATCATGATAAGGAAATAAATATATTACCATAAGGTGTTATACAACTAAAATAATGTGGTAGGCATGAAAATTAAGATGGAGGCTTCTAATAATGCCAAATACTTTCATGGGAGAACCATTCCATTGTAAAATAACATTAGGTATAGATTCATACCTTAGATTCAAAGTATCTGCTACTAATTTAGGGATAATAGAGAAACTTACCTTATCATTAAGTGAACAATTATGGACCAATAAATCTCTTATGACCAAGGAGGAAAGAAAGGGAGATGGGGTAACTAATTTAGCTGACTATGACTAGTTTCTAGGAGTATTTTAGTGAGGGATAAGAGTTTGGAATTATCCCCTTTTTTATTGTCTAAGGATCTCTTACAACCCATCTCTTTCTTTTCTTAGTCTCTCAATCTCTGAATGCAGGTATTCATTTTTTTGTGTAGGTGGATTGGAAGGGGCAGAAGGTTGATAATAGGATTGTCCTTGAGGATGAAGAGGTTGCCATGGAGGTGGATGGGGATGAAAATATGGTGGATGGTCTTGGTAATATGGGGGATATGGGTTATATGGGTCATTTGGGCTATGATAAGGTGGATATGGAAGTGAATATAAAAAATCTTCCTCATAGGATGGCATGGCTCCTTATGCAATATGTGAACTAAATTCAAAATCATGACAAAACTTTTTTACCTCTGCAACCAAAAAATGATTGGTACCTCTAAACTTGAGGTTGATTGCAAACCTCTCAAATATGCTTGATTCTAACCAAGATGTTTTCAAATGATATTGTAGATGTCTTAAACTTCCAAATGTCCTCTAATGCCTTCAAATTATGCTTTAAGGCACTTGAAAGAAGTCCCACTAGGCATGCCAAAATTGTTAGCACTCCAAGTTGTATCCTAACTAAAAGGAAGAGCATTAGGTCCTACTTCCAAACCTGAACTAATATGGGAATGGTATAAGGTTGTCGGTTTCCTATATTTAGACTACAACTCAAGGATTTTTAATGAGGCTAGCTCCTCTGATGCATCATTTTGGACCTTTACTTCTAAAACCTAAAGTTGGTTGGGGTGAAAAGGGATAAGGAGTTGTAAAAGTAAAACCTATTCTAAATTGTGGTGATGCACCATGAATATTATCCATCCACCCATACTTGACCTTCTAAAACACTAGTGAGATAGAAACAAATAATGGGATCTATGAGTCAAAATTCCTATCATTCATCAACATTTCATGAAGGCGTTCATCAAGTGAGAAAAGCCTAAGGGAAATGATGGAGTGGCCTAGTTCAAGGCACTAATCCAATCAACATGTCCACTATTAACTTTAGTCAAATGACATCAAACTCTAAACATAACCTGCATAACTAGATAATGTAATAGTTAGGTGAGATTAGGACTTGGCAAGGGAGAAATCTCTACCACTTATATAAATCAAACTAACATGAACACACTAGGTTAATATCATGGAATCAAAAAATAGTCATCTTATTTATCTCAAGAGTACAAAGTTCAATCTTGGTAGAGTCTAGTCATGCATAAGAGAGGGATCAAAAATAATATCTCAAAGGCTATAATTATATTAGAAGTGAAGTAAGAGAGGTGATTGTGGTGTTTAAAGACTAGAGGAAATCCCTCCAGATCAAGGAGTGAGGTGGTAGCCTATGATTGTCTCTTACATACATGTCTTGATCAACAAAAAGACCTCTTGTTGTCCTACTAATCCCTAAGCTCCTCTCATTAGATAAGAGTTTTCCTTTATAGACAAGGGTTTGTTAAATGATGATCAAGTCCATTTGATTAGAATCAAATCCCCTAACTACCTTTCTAAATAACAGCTCACCACCTTAGGACCCTAAGTCCGCTTGTTGTGATTATGAGGATCAAATCCTCAAACCTTGATAGTAAAAATCATGCAATGTCTTAGGTAATGGAGTACCTAATTTATTGATGATGGGCACCCTTGAATTTATTTCTCATTTATTCCTTTCACATACCTAGATCACAAGTCTCACCTATAGATGGAAAACTGATCAAAGGACATTGGTTTTTCATATAGTCTTTTATATTAAATGGACCCATAGACTATAGCTTCTTCTAGACTCTATCGAGTCCAAATAGACCAACTTTATCTCTGTAAGAGCTAAGAGTTCACTATGTATATATCCTTCTCTAGAAATGGTGAACTAGTCATGAGAAATAACCCTGCATGGTATAACTTATCAAAATAGAGATCAATATTCATCTCTAATTATGGCTCCTTATGTTCCTCATACTTGAATACATTAGTCAGACCACTCCATGGTATTTGAGAAAGATTTAATGGCATCAAGAAGATCCTATAAGGTCTTGCTTTCCATGGTCAAAAATGGATTCTCAAACTCTTTTGAAAACCTTGGGTTCACCTTCACTCAATTGGCTATCAAAATATGACTTGGCTCATTGACACATTGACCCAACACAATTCATCAATCTACCTATGCATGGATGCCTATGAGCTATTGGATCTTCTCTGAAATGTCAATCTTATCCCTACTTATGCCACATGCTTAATGTCTATTAATCCATAGGATCTTGTTTTTAGTCTATAGCTTCACGTACTTGTGCCATGTGTCAACCCTTGAGCTCTCTGACTATTTGACTAATCTCACACCATTGGATTAAGATGTACAATAGAGTGAGGACCATTGATCATGTTGAGACCTACTATTTCAAGTCCAACAACTAGTCTATGGTCTTAAATTTGACATCTTTGCTCTCATCATTTGACATTTACACGACCATCATTAATGGTTATGTGACCATAAAATTTAAGCTCAATAAGATTATCTTACTTTATCCTTAAATTTGAAGTTTACTTGACCATCATTCATCATTCCATAGAATGTGATTGACAACCCACATAATGTCAAATTTAGTCATAGGTAGTTTTTTTCTTGAGCTTTAACTTGATGTTCATGTGAGCATCCCATGTTGTAGGTTCATTTTGATCAAATTTGAAGTCTTGGATCTTGAAATGAAATAATTTTGGAGGCACCAACATTTCATGAGATGCTCATGAGGGTAGAAAGATCAAACCCATTTGATGTGATGGTCCTAGAAGCCTCCCAATTAGAGATATTAAGTGTGCAAGTTAATTGGTCTATAATTACTTTTTCATGATGTCTTGGTGATGGTCGAGCTTGAATGACTATGGGGAACTTAGCAAAAATGCCTAGAATCCCATATTTGCACATGGATAACTCTGTTTGCACTTTGATAGAGGACCGCAGACTTGTTGTATAGTAACTTGAGACCAAGGTGATTAAACCCATATGTCACCTTCCTCTGTAACTATCACACATGAGATATATTGCTTTGACAAACTTCCCACTTGTACTTTCTATCACTAGATCTAAGCTACCTAGGTAATCACAATGAAGAACCAAATAAATATCAAGATCTTCTTAAGTCATTCCAAGCACTCTTAACACCTTATATGGGATATGTAACTCTGGACCATGTCCCAAATGTTTAAAAACACATGAGAACCTGCATGGTCTCTTTTACTTGGCAATCTTAGACCCCTTTCCAAGTCTTAGATCTACTTCTTCATCAAACCATGCAAGAGCTTATTATGTGGGCCAAAATTGGCCAACATATCTAATGGATGCCTCTTAATTTACAAGTATCTTTCAAATAAACATGTAGACTCCCGTCTAATCTTAGAGGTGGTATCCATAACCTTTCCATCCTTGGCTTTGATCGAAGTGATTTTTTTTAGAATATTTTTTAATTTCCTCTAATGTTTTTTTAGTTTTTATACTGCTTTAAAGCAATGTTTTACTGCATTAGATAGGATTATTTATTTTAAACCATTTTACATATTTTCAAAGATTTATGGGTGAAACCATAAATAGGAAAGTAAAAAAGAATATTTAATTTTATGTTCTTAAAAACCATAGTTCACTATTTTTAAACATAGGCATATGGTTCTAGATTAATTATTGTAATATGTAGAGCCCTATATAAAGAAAGGCATATCATATATATTTTTATCAAAGTTTAATAAAATTTGAACCCTTCAATTTGATATCAAAGTGTAGGGAGAGGATAAACATAGTGATTAGTGAGCAAAAAGTAGTTGGTAGAAGGTGGATTGGAGAAAAGAAACTGTAGGAAAAGAGAAATGAAGGGATAGGTTCATCATGGCACTGAGCAAGTTGGAAGAATACCATAGTCCACATGGGAGAAAATCTTGAAGAATAGTTTGTAACCAAGACAACCAACAAATAAATGTGTAAAGTGTTGCCAAGTATCAAGTAGATAAGACAAAAGAGGTGTTGTTTTAAGTAAAGTAGACAAAGAAAGGCAATTACAAATATTTGAATTATAGTAACTAATCATGGCAATAGATGACAATATTACACAACCCCAAATTCGAATCTTTATAGGTAAAAATTATGATTTTTGATCTATTAAAATAGGAGAAGTTTTGAGAATGTTAGATGAAAGATTATAAAAAATAGAAGAAAAGGAAGGTCAAGCTTAATAAGTAGAGGAAGAAATAATAATCAAAGATGTGGAAGGAGTAGCCCAAATCAAGGTGAAAGGTGAAAGGACAAACCATAATTTCAATACTCATAGTTCCATAGGGCATAACCAGTCTGATCAACATTCTCAAAAGTATGATAAATCCAATGTTTAGTATTATTATTGAAATAGTTTTGGTCATTATTCATATGAGTGATGGAAAAAACAAGAAAATGAAGGTAAACAAAATGTAAATTTTTCATATGTATCTAAAAGTAATTCTGAGTCATTATTCATTACATGTCATATTTATCAAAAGAATTCTAGTGATATTTGGTTCTTAGACAGTGGATGCAATAAATATATGATATGAAATAGATATTTATTTGTAAGCTTAGATAATTTTATGATGTTAGAATTCAAACTAGGTAATTATAATAAAGTATCAATGATGGGTAAAGGTGTGATTAATATTTTCACAAACATGGTGAAATAAAATATATTCTAGATGTTTATTTCATGCTTGGTTTGAAACATAATATCATAAGTGTTAGGTAACTTGTGTAGAAAGTTATAGAGTATCATTTAAAGATAATGTGTGAACTAAATATAATGTGTGCACTATAGTTAGTAGAGTTCCAATTGATAGGTTTATTTAAGAGATTGATATGACTAGGAGCCAAATGTGCCCACTACAAATCAAGATTGAAAAATCAAGCCAAGAAAATCCCAAGGTAAATTACAAGGTAGCTCATTTAGATTTAACATGGTTCTGGCATCTAAGTTATGAACATCTTCATTTTGGAGGTTTGAGTTTATTATAGAAGAAGCAAATAGTGAGAGGATTAACACAAATTGAATAGCCATTTAGTTCTTGTGAGAGTTATATTTTGGGAAAACAACACAAGGAAAACAATGAAGGGAAAGTTTTTAAACATGTCTTGTAGAGCAAAGACACTATTAGATCTTGTTCACACTGATATATGTGGACCTATGCAGAATCCAACATTAGGATGAAGTTTATATTTTCTAACATTCATTGATGATTTTATTAGGAAAACATGAATATATTTTATCAAGAAGAAGTCTAAAGCATCTAAAATATTCAAAGAGTTTAAATCAATGGTTGAAAAACAAGTGACCTATTTATCAAGGTACTTAGGTCAGATAGAGGTGGTAAATACACTTCAAATGAGTTTCTAGATTCTTTTAGGAATCATGGAATTAAGAAATAGTTTACTAAAATATACAAAACACATTAAAATGGTATTGTATAGAGGAAGAATAAAATAATCATGGATATGGCTAAGAGCATGTTGAAGGCCAAACACTTTTCTAATGAATACTAGGCAGAATTAGTTGTATGTGTAGTTTATATTCTCACTTATGAAATTTTGGATGTGTGGCATATACACATGTGACAAAATAAATAAGAAGAAAGTTGGATGATAGAGCTAAAATATATCTTTATTAGTTATAATGAGCAGCCAGATGCTTACAATTTGTATAATCCCATTACGAAGAAGTTAATCATGAGTAGAGATGTTGAATTAAAATAAGTGTAATCTTGGGATAGAAGTATTGATATAAAAATTATAGTTGGAGCATCAATAACTTAAGAAGAAGAAGAATCAATAGAACAAGGTGTGCAAAGTGGTTAGCCAAGTTCATAAGCAATAGGTACTTCAACAAGAAATGTACAAGGAGATAATTCAAGAGAGATAATAACACCAAGGAATTTTGTGTCAGGTGAATCATCAATGCATGCAAGTCCCAATTCACAAGGAATTAATGAATCAGATTTTACACTTTCCTCATTAAGATCAAGGTATAAAGGTAAGAAAATAAGAATCTTGAATAAAATTTATGATCAAGGAGAAGATTGTTTATATTTACATTTAAATTTTGCTTTATTATCTCATGATCTTGCATATTTTGAATAAGTATAAAATTAATATCATTAGATCAAGGCTATGGATGAAAAGATGGATTCTATTATAAGAAATGAAACATGTGAGCTAGTTGATCTAATTGAAGATAAAGATAACATATGAGTCAAATGGGTCTATAAGATAAAGCTCAATGTAGAAGGAGAAGTTGAAATTTATAAATCAAGGTTAGTAGTGAAAGGTTTTTCTCAACAACATCAAATTGATTATAATAAGACATTTTCACCAGTTACAAGACTTGATACAATCATAATGGTTTCATCCATAATATCATAAATAAATTGAAAACTTAACCAAATGGATGTCAAATCAGCAATTCTAAATGGTTTTCTAGAAGAAGTATGCATTGAACAACCTCCAAGTTATGAAGTGCATGCATATGAAGACAAGGTATACATATTGAATAAAGTTCTTTATGGGATCAAACAAACACCAAAAGCATGGTATAGTTGTAATGACTCATACTTAATAAGCAATGGAATCAACAAAATTAGTTTTGAGCCTATGTTGTATATAAAAATCAATAAGTAAGGTTAGATTTTGATTGTATATTTATATGTTGATGACTTAATATTTACTATAATTTTGTTTTTAGACATGTTCAAATCATCCATGAAGAAATAATTTTAAATGAAAGATTTAGGATTGTTGAAATATTTTTTGGGCATTGAAGTTATTCAATCAGATAATGGTATATTTCTTTATCAATCTAAGCATGCCAAAGATGTGTTGAAAATATTCAAGATGATGAATTGCAATATATCACAAACCCCAATTACAACAAGTATAAAACACAACAAAGAAGACAAATGATCCAATGTTGATCTAGCTATGTTCAAAAGACTCATTGAAAGTTTGATTTACCTCAGTATTACAAGACCAAATATTATGTATGCAATTAACTTGATTTCAAGATTTATGAAGTCACCAAAAGAATCAAATTGGCAAGTTTGGAATATAATATTGAGATATGTTATAGAAACAACAAGATATTGGAATATTATATTCCAAAACTAATGATTTTGATTTTATTGGCTATACTGATAGAGATTTTACATGTAGCATAAATGATAAGAGGAGTACTTCTAGATATGTTTTTCATTTTGGCAGAGGTGTCATTTCATGGGCATCAAAGAAGTAACCTATAGTGATAATTTCATCAACAAAAGTAGAGTATCTTGGAGCAACATTAAGAACATGTCAATTAGTTTGGATGTGGAGAGTGTTGACAAATCTTTTATATAAGTAAGAAAGTCCTACACCAATATTTTGCATTAAGAAATTAGAAATTACATTTTCTAAGAATCATGTTTTTCATAAGAAAAATAAGCATATTGATACCAAGTATCACTTCATCATAGTGTTGGTGAATAACGAATAAATCAATTTAGAATTTTTTAGATCTAAAGATCAGTTAGCAAATATATTTACAAAGGCATTATCTATAGAGAGTTTTGAATGCCTAAGACAAAATTTAGGCATTGTGGATGTTGAATTAGATTGTGGTATAAATTAAGTGGGAGTGTTTGAATATGTTTTAATTTTCTCCAATGTTTTTTTTTTTTTAGTTTTTAGATTGCTTTAAATGAATGTTTTAAAGTTTTAGACCAAAAGCACTAAAAATATACACACACCATTTTATTTAAAATATAAACTTATCCAACACCATCATGAGGAAGTGAGATAGTTGACCTTATACAAGAATTGTTGTGTCCAATTTTATTAGCATATCTCTCTTATGATTGACACTTAGGGAGTGAATGATTTTGTGCATGATCACAATCTCATCTCTAATTATCTTTCTTGGAGAGTAATTGATTTAGTTATGATTTTGTAGATGGAATTTCATTATGAGATGGATCTAAAATCCCCAAAATATGTTGTTTGCTTTCCTCCATTGGGATGAAAGAAATAAAAGTGTAATCAAAGACCAAAAGCACTTTCTTCTATTTTCTTGATTTGTCTACTGCATTGAAAACATGAGTCTTAACAAAGTACCAAAAGTTTGAAAAAATGCTATTGGAATCCCATTAGGATTAGGAGATATATCTTTAGGAATTTAAATATTCCTTTCTCACTTCCTCCATAAAAAATTAGAACTGTAGATGATTGTTTTGATCCTATAATACCAACCTTGGAATATGTTACAACATAGATTTATATACAAACATATTAGATGCCTCTTAATTTGTAGGTAGATTTTAAATAAACATACAGCCTCCCCTCTAATGTTTGAGGTGGTATCCATAACCCTTCCATACTTGGCTTTGATCAAAGTGATTTTGTTCTGTTGAGCAAAGTTGTGAAAGAAGTGAGCTTTTGTGTCTCTTATTTTGATCCAACTCTCCCTCGATTTTTGCTTTCACTGAATTTATTCCCTTTTTTAAATATCTTCAATCTATACCAAACATTTTTTATCTTTCATTTATGCTTCACTATCCATCCCAAACTGACCTAAAAAACAAATTCATTCAAAGCCATTGGTGTAACCTACCTTCTTTATTTTTAGTGAATATTTGATTAAACTATGTTTTATTTCATTGTTTTAAATAGGGTTTTACATGGGAAGTTTTTTTAGATAAAATGAACATTTTTGAACTTTATTTCTTTGTAGATTTATCCCACCATCCATTATTTTATGTAGGCTTGGGTGAGCCATATTAAATTAAACATAAATGGGCATATGGATGTAGGAAAATTCTCTAGCATTTTCAATACAACCAAAAAGTGATCTGATCATGTAATTGGGAGAATATTGGATTCTAATATCCATGATTTCTATAGATTATTTGGCTATGATTTATTTTTATTTTTTTATTCTTATTTTATTTTTTTGATATACAAGGAATCCATAACATCCCTTCATTTTTAATTTTCTATCAAGGGTTTGAATCTGCAAATCTATCACTATAACCCTTGCCTCT